>JAZHYW010010837.1:0-19610 GCA_037355805.1 Ixodes ricinus | reverse complement strand
ACAATGCCAACAAACAGTTAGTAACGAAACATAAAAAAAGGTCAGCAGAACCGCACCCGAGAAACAAAGTTCAGCGAAGCAAAGAAACACACACGAAATAAAATAAAAAAAAAGTCTTAACTGACCGACGCCGAGTCCAGTCCCATGACACTGAAGCCTGGCAAAATGATGGCGTCCGATGATTGCCGCCACCCATTCACCTCCTGTTCCGCACATCCGGGTCGTGGCTGTGCGGAACAAAGTGAAGAATAGTTTCGAGCAGCGGTGCGCGAGAAGGTAACCGAGACGTAACATGCTCTCGAGCTTCATATCGGGAGAGGAGCTTTCGAGGTAGATACTGCATGCAGTTACTCAAACCTTTTTCTTTAACCCTTCCCTTTAAAAAAAAAAACACGTCAGTTGGCGCTAACTTTTTATCTCGGGAGAAGACCACTCTTCACAAATGGTTATAGTTGCCAAGGAGGCTGACTTCGACCCAACTAGTCTCCGGGCAGCATAGACACAAGTATATTTACCAACACTGCTCGTTTTTGATGCTAGTCTCTGGGCTTTGCTGTTTCCAAAAGAGATAACCCTTTCGGTTCTATCGGATTTCCGCAGAGGGAGATAGAGTGCATGAAATTGAAAGAATAAAACACGGAGGACAAGCACAGGACAACCACTTTGGCAGAGCACGGCCATTTCTAGGATAGGGCGTTCGAAGCTTGGGCAAATACGTGGTATCGCTTCACGCGCGCACGGATGGCTGGTTTCAAAATTTTCCCACATCCCTAACGAAACCGGCCCATCTTCGTGAGCGTGCGCGATTTCCGTCCCGCGCCGCCGGTTTTAGCTCGCACGCGGCGTTGTTTTGGCAGGCAGAACTGTTGTTGACCGTCGATATTGTGGGGCGCTACGGTGTCCTCATCCTCCTGAGCAACAGTAACTTTGCTTTCCCTTCTGCAATACTCTGACTGACGGACTACTCCTGGGTGGCCGTCACTGTTCGCCGCGTCAACGACACATTCGTACCATTTCACTCCTCGTGACACAGGGTGCGCTGCTCGCTTTACTGTCGCGGGCCGTCCTATCTAACACAACGAGCGCAAAAGGTCGTGGTCCTCTGCTGGTTCCGAAAGGGCGGTACGTTCATATAGGCCCATGAAGGCCCCGAATCAATAGGACGTCTGCCGATTTCTATACATTAAAATTTACGACGCCTGCTGGTCTGTTAAGAAGTGCTTGCTTTCTCTTCTGAACTGCTCCAATGTAGCTTGCCGCCTATAAAAAATTTAAATGATCAATAAATATAACAGGGTGGAACTACTGTATTTCATTTTTATGTGGGTGCGTTGAAAAAGTCAAAAATATTTCAAGTTTGTGAAGACGCGCAATTCGCAAGTCCGTTTCAAGCCGTAAAAACACGTTTTTGCACGATATTGATGCTTAAATGTAAAACATACAAACAAAATATACACTACTCGACTTGCTTTTCGAGTAGACAACTATCATATCTACATTTTGACAAAAAATGAAAAAAATAAAAAATGGTTTTTTTGAGAAAATCAATTTTAAAATTGGTACTTTTTGGTTTTCGCATAACATTAACGTAAACGTCCCGCAAAGGATATTTAGATACAGGTAAATCATTTTATAATATCTTTAAAGAGCGTGTTTTGGGCTCTCCATAGACATAAAAAATATTGATGTAACCTAAGTAGATCGCCAGTATTTAATTGTCAAAGTTCGTCAACAATTGACCGAGGGGGCGTTTTTGATAATTTTACAGAAAAAAAACCAAAACACCTAAAATTATTTCATGGTATTAGAGCCCTTTACTTGTGCCCACAGAGTGCTTGAAAAAAGTTAATATAATGTGGACTGAAAATCCACGACGGGAGATCGAGCGAAACATCCGACCCACGACGGATGTGAAAAACACTGCTTTCCGCCGCGGCCTCTTTTAAAATTTGTAAGTCGAGAACAAAAATCCGACGGACTTGCCGTTTGTGGCTACTGCGTTTTTAGAGACGACGCCATAACATATATTTTTTTCAGCGAAATTAAAATTCGACCCTTTTTGCCTGCACGATTTGAGATGAAACCACCCATTATATATGGTAGGCTTGAACTTCAACACATGTGTTTAAAAACGCCGTGGAAGTTACATTAATGTGGCTTGGGCAGGTGAGTTATACGGCTAGGCGGACATAGCATAGGGGGCTAATTGTAACGATCAGTCGGCTAAATAATTAAAATGTATTAAATAATTTTTGTAAATAATGAAAATTGACATATGGTTCCAATTAGAAACATGTTCACTGCCGTCGAAATCCACTAAATCAACTCTTTTTAGAAGGATATAACGCAGGGGCAGTATATTACGGCGTTCCTTAAAAACGCTCAATTTGGACGCGTTTCTAGGTCATTCGATTTCTTAACGGAGCGTATCTCAGCGCCCGCGGTCCTGGTCCCCAGTGGCTGAGACGCGCAACACACGTGCGCCGAACTTCCTCCATTCTATGAGGGAGGCGAGGGAATGGCTTCGCGCCGCGACCACCGGGGGGCAGGACAGCGGGCGCAAAGATGCGCTCCGATAAGGAAGCGAAACCTCGAAACGGTCCAAATTGAGCATTTTTCCGTAATATACTGCACCTGCGTTATATCCTTTTAAAAAGCATTGATTTAGTGGTTTTCGATGACGCTGTGCAAGTTTCTAATTCGTACAATATGTCTGTTTTCACTAATTAAAAATTAATTAAAGAATTTTACTTATGCATCCGACTGATCGTTACTGTTAGCTAACGATACTCTGTCCCCCTGGATATATAACTCACCTGCACAAACCGCATAGATGTAACTTTCACGGCTCTTTGAAACACATCTGTTAGGTTAAAACAAAACTCTATAAGTATATTTATAACTGAGAAGAAACGAAAACCCTCGGGGAAAACAGCAACAGCTGACGGTATATTCTTCTGACGTTTCGGCCGGAGTCCGGCCTTATATATATATATATATATATATATATATATATATATATATATATATATATATATATATATATATATAGTGTATATAGTATATATACGCGCTGCAGGCGAGTAAGGTAAATATAAAAACCATGGACAGGGAAAAGTTATCAGCAAAGCGGCGTACAGCTGGAGTTACTAATACGAAGTTTATTACGACGTTTCGAGCGGGGACCGCTCTTCATGAAAAGCGGTCCCCGCTCGAAACGTCGCAATAAACCTCGTATTAGTAAATCCGAGAAGTACGCAACTATATATATATATATATATATATATATATATATATATATATATATATATATATATATACTTCTCAGATGTAACTGTTAAAATTGAAAATGGTAAACTCTCCACTAATCTATACCGTAAACCGACAGATCGACAAAATTATCTGCATTACCAGAGCGACCACCCTCGCCATTGTAAAAACAGCGTCCCCTACAGCCAAGCCCACCGTTTCAAACGAATTTGCACGAAAGAGGAAGATTTTGATGCGAAGCCCAGAACCTAAAGACCAGGCTGGGAAAACAAAAATATCCATTACGTGTAATTGACGACGCAATTCAAAAAGCTAAACAATTGAACCGCGAGGACTTAATTAGTGAACCGCCCCCCCCCAAACCCGACCTACAACGCGCGAATCTATGTCTAACTTACAGGACGAACTTTCCTAATGTAAACGGTATACTGAGACGGCACTACAATATTCTAGAGCAAAGCGAACGTCTTAAACGTGCGTTTCCGTCCGCCCCCGGTGTGGTCTACAGACGATCACGTAACCTAAGAGACTCACTTGTAAACTCTCGACTGAATTCGCCATTGTCAAATGACGAATGCAAGCCGTGCACGAAACCGGGATGTCTGGTCGGCAAACAAATGAAACATACTAGCAGCGCTAGCAGCTCACAATCGCAATTCTCCTTAAAAATTCGAGGGAACCTGACGTGTGACTCTTCAAATGTGGTTTATTTGCTTGAGTGCAGTGTCTGCAAAATGCAATATATAGGGCAAACGAAGACAGCATTCAGGAAACGCTTTAATAATCACAAATCTCGATTCAAAATCGCTCCCAAGCCTACCTCTTTCCAAACACCTTAGCCTTCCACATCATTCGTTCGAGAAACTTTCGGTAACGATCCTTGAAACCGGATTTAAGTCAGACCGCGAACGGGAGCTGCGCGAATCGTATCTCATATACCGATTCAACACGATCGATAAAGGAATAAATGAAAATCCAGGTACACTTGCAGCGATCAAAACGTTGTCTAAGAATTAACTAGGAACACCAATGCTCCCCCTAACCAAGTGGCACTGTATTTGAAGTTGGAATTGGACCATTATCTTGTGTGTGTGTGTGTGTGTGTGTGTGTGTGTGTGTGTGTGTGTGTGTGTGTTACGAAACAGTGAGCCTTCCACACGCGCCTCTGTACACGCTGCGTCCTTTTTCCTCATTTTACCCACTCATATGCGAGATCCGTTAATATTATATATATATATATATATATATATATATATATATATATATATATATATATATTTTATTATTATTATTTTTTTATTATTGGAAGGCGAAGCAAATTTGTGTTTTCCGCGCAATGCTGTCCTGCTGCACACAACGTTACTCGGTCTTGACCCTAGGCATGTGTATTTATTTTATTTTAATTTTTATTTTAATGTTTTATCTTTGCAATTTATATTTTAATTCACTGTCCGGTACGACGACGTCTTTGCAACTATCCGGTGGCAATTTCCTCCCTCCCCGCGCCCCCTGCCCCGCGATCTGCTCCTTGCTCCCCTCTCCCCTGTCTTCCGCGACGTGCGGCGCCCGAGGGAGGCGGGGTGACCGTCGCGGAGAGCGGACGAACACATCGGGTTAGCCTTACAGGCAATTAGTACCGAAGATGTCGTTCCAGAGCCTGTGCCGTCCGTTTATGACCTATTGTACCCACCGCAGTGTCGGAAGTCTCATATATGCCTCTTTAGCTTTGAAACCCGCCGCCCTACCGTGAAAGCGCGCTCAAACCAAACTTTTTTTTTTTTCGTTTGATTTTGTTTTAACATGTTTGCTTTTCTCATATGTCTTTTTACTTTTATTTTTCCTGACGTCACGTCCTTCTCGCCCCAATGGCCGCCTACTGCTCGGCGCAGTCTGATGCCCTCACATGTATGATCTCCTGACGAAGCCGAGCCTCTCGGCGAAACTGTCGTAATACATACAATAAACTCTTAGCATAGCAGCTCCGCAAGTACGGATCTCTGACTTATTATATATATATATATATATATATATATATATATATATATATATATATATATATATATATATATATATATATATATATATAACGGATATGGTGGCAGGAGGCCGAAGGCGTGGGTATATAACTCCGAAGAAAAAACCCTTGGTGAAAACAGCAACAGCGGACGATTTATTCTTCGACGTTTCGGCCTTTGGAAAACGAAGAAGTCCCACTACTAAACCCTGCGAGACCCCGGACGTCACAGAAACTGAAAAAGAGTTCCTGTCATCGCAAATACACACTGCTACCGGTTAGTTACGAAGGCGTGAATCCAAGATAGTGTGCGAGAATCAATATTAAGTTTGCTTAATTTATGAAGTAGTACTCTATATACTATCTCATCGAATGGCTTAACGACATCAAGGAATATGCAGTCAGATTGGCAACTTTGATCAAGAACAAGTTGAAGGTCCATACTGAAAGTTAAGAGCTGTGTTTCACACGAAAATGACTTACAACCGTGTTGGGCGGAATTAAAGAAGTTTCTAGACTCCAAGAAGTTTTCTAAATGTAAAAAAAAAATGACGTGGTCAAGAATTTTGTAAGGAAGGCTTGTTAGGGATATGGGATGATAATTGAAAGGAGAATGTTGTTAACTCGTTTTGTGAATCGGCAGCACCTTTCCCACCTTCCAGTCGTCATGTAAGCAACCTCAATCTAGATTCTGACTAAATTGTCTAAACAAAATATAAAAAATTTTTCTTTGGTAATTTTTAAACATTTTGAATTGACTCCCGCAGAACAAGATTCTTTTTTTTTTAATTTTCGATCACATTAACTAATTCCACAAGCATCATTGGCAACCGGATACATAGGTACAAATTCACTATGTTGATATTGAGCTATAGGAAAAAGTAACCGCTGAAAATGAAGCGAAAAAAAAGCGGAGTTCAAAACGAGGGCACACTCACTAAAATGCACAACATTTCCGGAAGATCTAAACGATGATATTGACGGTTTTTCGTTTCCACTGTTTATTTATTTATTTATTGAAAATACGCTCAAGGCCATCGGCGTTACAGAGGGGAGTGGGGGTTAGTGGCAGTTGCACACTTTGCAGCTCAATCTGAGCAATATAAATTATTTAGGGCAGTTTTAAATAAGTGGTCAGGAACAATTTTTGCGATAGATGTGGGGAGGTGGTTCCAATCCACTGAAGTTTTCGCAATGAATGACTCTCGAAGTGCATTAGTGTTACATTTTAGAATGTCTACTTTATACATATGATCAATGCATGACGAAATGTAAGACAGATGATTCAGCAGTCGGTTGTGAAGTAGTGAATTAGTATGGTATATCTTATGAAAGAGACATAAGCGAGCTATTTTGCGACGTAAAGTGAGGTTAGGCAACGATAGGCTAGTTTTCATTGAGGTCACGCTTTCGGTGCGTTGAAAGTTATTAAGGGGTCCCAGATAGAAGAAGCATATTGTAATTTAGAGCGTACAAGCGTTTTGTACAGGGTTACTTTCAGAGATGAAGGGGCAAGTGAAAAATGTCGTTTTAGATAACCCAGCATTCGATTAGCGTTATTAATAACATACGCAACATGAATTTGCCAGGAAATATCTGAGGTTATATACACTCCTAAATATTTATAAGAAGATCCAGAATTACGCTTTAAAACTGCTTTGCGTTGCTTGCCAGAAATTATGGTAAATTTACACTAAAATAAGCAGCCTTGGCATTCTCAGTTGCACATTTCTAATTATTGGCAGCGATATGGTATGCCGAACATTTAGAGTCAACATTTAAAAATTTAGCCGCTCGAAATTTTTTTTTTTTTAGAAAGCATTTTTAATGATGTGTTACACCATGGTGATTGCGGGAAAACGTCAATAATTCAAAATGGTATATACGTGTTAGCTACATGCACAACCTGCATTTTAAATGATTCCCAATATGTATGAATCGAACGTTCCTAAAAGAGCGGCAACAAATGATGAAAAAGAAAGTTCACTGTTTATAGCCTTGAAGTTACCTTTAGCATAGTGGTGTACCTTTTTCAGGTTCTTCGAAAAAAATTTTTTATTCGAACATTGATAGCAAAATGTATTAAGGAATGATCACGTAAGCCCTGCTTGTTGCCAATGGACGATCTTAAAGAAGATGATGTTGTTAAATTTGTATCTAATCTGTTGGCTGTTGTAGAGGTGATTCTAGTTTGAAGAGTAACAAATTGACTCAGGCTAAAATCATTACATAAGTTTATAAAGTAAGTTCCGTCTCATGAAAACGGGTGCCTATAGGAATTCAAGTCGGTCCAGATTATAAGATAATTTCCGCAAAATAATTACAGGAACAGAAGGAAAACGTATTAATAATAGGGTTTATTCTATCATGAAGGCTGGTAATGAAGGAAGGTTTTTTAGATGGAGGTCAATAGCATACGCAGATAATATAGGATACCTTATGCTGCATTGTTTACCAAGTATGTCTGTTGTGCATAAATGCACATCTTGTAACAGAATGGTGATCGGTAAAACAAATATCTGACATGCAAATATAGTGAAGCTCATCAAATAATGCTTTAGATACTTTACGACATAAACATAAAGCATATAGTTCTACCAATACACATAAGTCGGCAAGCGTTGTATTAACTCGTTCAGCTCAATCTCATTCTGATGAGAGTTCAAATTGACTTAATTACGACTATATGTTTCTCTACAACGCAGTGCGTGATCGGAATCCTGCCTGAGGTCGCCAACCCTGCAAGTGTGCTCTTCAATGTAGTGGGCCTTCTAGAAGCTGTGCTTTCAAGACTCGGGATCTGTGAGTCAATGACGAAAGCTTGCTTATTGGCAATAGAATCGTACAAGCAGGTGTATGACCGTGTTAAAAAAAACGTTCTAAGCATGCTGCGATTCTAACAAACGACTAAGTCATTATAAAAAAACAGCTATGACAACGTTCAACTTTCTGATGACTGAGTGGCCTCACGCACTTACCTGTCCTTCACAAAAATAAGTTTTGTGGCATCCAAGGTGGCACACCAGAGAGGCGCCTAACTTGGCTCAAGCTCGGCAATCTTAGGGACATAACTTATGAAAACACGGTCTTTTCTTCAGGTCTTTCATTTGTTGCGCAGTACCTTTTGGTTTGTATTTTTAGGGCTTTGCTGTGGCTCGCCATGCAATCGCTAAAGTTCCAGACGAGAGCTAAAAATGCCAGATGACGGCCAAACTACCTGTAGTGAAGCCTATGTTTGGCTTTTTCCGGGGGGGGGGGGGGAGGGGGCAATTTCCATCCTAACATACTATATAAAAACCGAACAACCAGAAGTGAAACCTAACGCAACCGCTTGTTTGCTGATTAAGGCCCCCATATGTCAGATGACAGCGGCGGAACGATGCGCAGTAAAGCCTGGCATTGGGACCAATTGTTTGGCGAATAAGGGCAAGATACCTTGAGTATGGCCAAAGCTTAAGTGTTACTCTGCCTTGACTTCTTCGTGCTTCTCGAGGCCACAAATTCCTGGCCTGGCATTAACGTTTAGCTCAAAGAACAGTGCTACTTTGGATCCTATAAAAAATACTGGTTTTGTTCCCACACTAGCCATAATCTTTTTAAACATTTTTCCAGTCTTTTATTACTAAACAGACCTGCCCGGGATTGGTACGTGGCACACAAATTCACTGTGCTCAAATGAGTCGCTCTTGACACATCTCATGGATGCATAAAATCGCGCACTCGACACTTGTTTAAATGAACTTCTAAATGAATGTTGGCTGCCTCTTTGGTCCTTCTGCAAGGTGTTCTAAATGCATAGCATTTATTGGCCTCTTCAAGGTCCTCTTGCGGGCAAAGTAGGTCACAGATGGGCACAGGGGGGGGGGAGATTTATATAGAGCCGCCAAAGTGCCAAGTGACACCCTGAAGACATCATGTGACGTCAAGGTGTTACATAATGTCACGTCAGGTGACGTCACGATATCACTTCTAGGTGTCATCGTGGTAATAGACGTCTGCATTCGGTTCTTGTTGGAGATTGTTCTGAGTTCTAGGCGGCATGCTGATTCACTGTGCCTGCTTGACGAAGCCTGGTTCACTGCACCGACGAAGTGTCAATTGACGTAGGGTTACTCACCTCCGCACTACGTGCAGTGATGAAACTTAAGTGTATAGTCCTCGACGTAAATCTGCTCTTTCCAATAGCACACGTTCGTTCTAGCTACTTTCAGGTATTTATTTTATAAGGTGTACATGTTCTATTTGCCTTAATTTACACATATTCTTCTGAGTCCGGATAAAACCTTATTCACCATAATGATGACGACTATGGTGATGGCAATGATGATGACGTCGATCATATTCTTGAAGCCTTCGGAAAATTGAAGTCATGAAGGATGACACGTAATATTATGCACCTCACATCTCACTGTAACATTGTGAATAGTGTAAATTATACTGGCTTAAAAAAAGGGTAATAGAAAGTAAAAAAAAATCACTCTGCTTGCACCTGTACTGTTATGTTAACGGGACGCCGCTAGTGTTTTTCTGTTTGTTTAATAGACATGTCCCGAGTAAAAATATTTCTGCGATTAATTCATTACATGACCTCACTCTCTTTCGATGACTTATCTTTGTTAGATGTTTTATCTCGCTATAGGTCTGTCCGTGTAGAAAACATGTAAAAAGTATACGTATTTTATTTTGAGTGATTCTGGACTATATTATATTACAAAGCTTCAGTGGCGGTAATTCTGGAACGTAACGTTGAGTAACAGACGTCAGTTCTCTTGTTTTTACCAACAGCCAGTGGGAGCAAATAGTCTAAGTAGACTCTTAGTGTAATGACAAGCAAATCTGCCACAAACATCTGGACGAAAAGTCAGGCCACATCCCTACAAAAAGCTTCGTTGATTTGTTTCAGTTTTCATTTGTTGTGAATGATGCATACGATACCACGCCGTTTTATTTGTCTGTGTTTTGTTTTCTTTCAAACATGCTTTTTTAAAAAGAAAATGAAGCTGCCAGTGGTCTATTTTCCATTGTACAAACGTGGACCGGTAAAAGTCTCCACGGCTGTTTTATGTTTTCAAAAGCACAAGAATTATAAGGAATATGTTTTAATACGTGAATGTTCTTATTGTCTACAAGAGTATCAATTTACGGCACTGCTCTCTCTTTTTTATTCAGCCGCCGACATCGCTGGAATTTCCAACCTTATATGCCGACCCTTTGGCTTTGCTCTGCTCCCCTGCGATGTGTTCAGTCCGGGAAACCTGGTGTGCAGCGCCCCAATTCAGATCAGCCTTCCCAGCGTGTTCAACATTGGAAATGTGAGCGAGGCACCGTAATAAATTCGTAGACTTAACCCCACATAATTAGCGTAAGTACAAAGACGATTAATACTAAAGTTCCATCAATTTTTTCCTCAGCTTTTAAGTGAATTCAAGCAATATCACTCACTGAGCCGCATTCTTTGACCAATAAGATGACAAGACTCCAGGCAAAAATTATTGTATACCCCAGATATCATTGAGGTAATGGTATATGTGATCCAAACTACCCTGTAGCGGCACTCTGAATTCAGAATTATATTAATCTAAGTCGTCGATAGAAAAAAATCGAAAAATTGTCAATAAAACCTTCATTCACGCTGTTAAAAAATACAAAAACGCTTAAAAACACATACAAAAATACAAGAACAATATCGTAGAAAATGTACCTAATATAAATCATGATTTCTTCAATAGTATAATATTTATAAATATATATTTCTTTTTCAACATTCCCAATGGCATCAACATATTCACTATTATTATTATCGTGTGATATCATTCACAGCTCATCATTACTGCAATTAGAGTATTTGAATCATTAGGTATTTATTTCTATATTACACGCAGGGTAATGCAATGCATAACGCTATATGGTAATTGTGCTAATCACCTAAACAGTAAGATAAACTTTATAACTAACAATCAGTGAAATTCATGTTTCACGTGTACCGTTGTTTTGTTATGTTAATCCCCATTTATTATTAACTAGATATACAGTCCTTTCGTGGGTTCTTTGGCATTATTATTATTATTATTTTCAGCACCGTGCACCTTAGGAAATATACTTTCATTTTAAAGATGACAGATTTACAAAAAAACACAAAAGGTTTGAATACTTTTGTTTTACGATGTCCAAGCAGTAATAACTGTGAAGATGTCTATGCCTTTACTCTACACTACCCTGAGGACTGACTGAGATCGCAAAACCAAGTGCGCTAAAACAGAGCTTTTTAGACAAGTTATGAAGAGTGAAGACAAAAAATTATTTAGGGAACAAGGTAAAGAATGAGACTGGTGCCCCTATATTTATATAGCGTAAAGTATTTCGATGTTTTTTACTGCATTACATTGCATTACAACCCTGCCAAATGTGCCTGCGAACAATTTTATAAATTTATGCAAGAATTATTACAAGATAAACGTAATAATAGTTGATTGACTTAATACTATATTAGATTCATGCACGAGTATTTGAGAGTTGGAAATAATTGGTTAAATGTTGCATTTGTTTCTGCAGTGTCTCAGCAGGACTCTTCTGTTTTGCGAAAATGGACGAACAATCTCGGTAAGGCTACTATTCAGCTAGAGTGTACCTTGAAACGTCCTATTCGCATTTCACGCTTTCTCCTTTTACGTATTCTCATTCGAACCTTCTCGTTTTAACCTTCTCGTGACATCTGACCCGGGTATTGCGCATTCGGGCAACTTCGCATTTAGTCCCTTTGGAATTTGGTCTCTTCACACTACGAGCGATTGGCATGTCTCTCCGCCCTACGTTGGCGCCGACGACCCGCAGTCCACTTTAAAAAAAAATCTAGCTTGAAGTGGAGGGAACGTTACTGAAAATTCCTATGCGACTGGTAAGTTTACTTTATAAATTAAATAAAAGAAATAAACATTCCACGAACCAGAAAATATCGCTCCGCGTTCCAAGCGGCGGCACGTGCCTCTGGAACAGCTTTCATTGGATACATTCTGTTTGGGTGCATTCATTGGACAGATAAAAATCGTAGCGAAATAAACCGGGGCTGTGTGGTGGTAAGCAGACCTCACGGGTTATGGAAAGAGTCGAAGTTTGAATTCCGTCTTTGCCAAATATTGGTTTTGCGGTAATTGTCTAGCTAATTTCCAAATTCATCGGTGCTGTTAATTCGTCTGCATATTCGGAATATACACTTTAGACGTATTTCTTCACTTTAAGCTGTAACTAAGTGATATCGTTGTAACGTTTTCGCAAAGCATCAAGCATATTTGTCTTAATTTTGGGGAGAGTAAGAAGAAAGTATATATTTCTGTTTCTCTGAAACGTCTACAACACAAAGCTTCTCTTCATTCTGAAGACGGGCGTGCTGCCGTGACAATTTAGAAGTGGTGGTTTGAAAACGCCTCGTCTGAAGTCAGGTGCCTTTATTTTTCTTCTCAATTTAGTATCTAATGCATCATGGCAACAACCAACTATCTAATCAAGTAACCAGAAAACATAAACTTAAAAAAAAATAACGCCTACATGTTTGCATCAAAGAAACGCCATATCTTGCTGTTCGTCCATTTTTAGAGCGCAGCTCTTAGGCGCCCGTTTCCTGGTTTCGCGGCGTCGGCGTCGACGTCAACGTAACCGCGCTAAATTTAGCAGGAAAGTTGACATCACGTGACCTCAACACTAATTCATTTCCCTGCCAGACTTAGCGGGAAATTCAGTTTCTTCGCTAGATTTAGCGAAAGAATTGAGTTTCTTCGCTAGATTTAGCGGGAAAATGGACGTCACGTGACCTCAACACCAATGCATTCCTCACTTCCCCGCTAAATTTAGCGGGGAATTGAATTGGCGCTGAGGTGAGTTACGCCAATTTTCCCGCTAAATCTAGCGGAGAAACTTAATTTGTTCATAGGTGACGTGGCAACAAGTTATGTGACGTCATTTATCCGGGTTAATTTAGCGGGAAAACTGAATTGGTGTTGAGGTCCCGTGGCGTCAATTTTTCAGCTAAATTTAGCGGGGAAGCTGTGGGAGGAGGGGATGGTATGGAGGAGGAGGAGGGGAGGGTACGGGAGAGAAGGATGGAGGGTACGAAAGAGAGAGAGAGAGAGAAAGGAGGAGGAGGAGAGAAAAAGGATTACGGGAGGAGGAGGGTAGATGGGGTGGAGGAGGGGGAAGTGGGGCCTACCCTTGCCTCCATATTCTCCCCTCCTCCTCCTCAAGAGCTGCGCTCTAATTTCGCGTTAAGAGATTAGTAAACGCCTTTAATTTTTTGCCTTACAGGATCCCATATTGACTGAATTGGTTCAAGCGGTCGGGGTAAGTGTACAATATATCCATTGATAGCGATTATTCGTGGCAACAAACATATGAAAGACAGCATGTCAGTGTTTCTCAGAGTTCTTAAGCTTATAATTTATAAAGTAGATTTAAAACAATTGAGACACGTATACTCTGGGGCGTGGCTCCAGAGCAGAACTGGACTTTTTTGTGTGTTTTTGGGATTCTCTGTGTCTCCAGAAAATAAGGCGCAATCAGGAATATTCGCATTTTCTAATCAAACTTCCAAGCACACAAAACAACCAAAACAAAGAAGTCAGAAGCCTTATCTTCAGGTCCCAGGCACCCAGCCTCACCAACGCCCTCAAATTTTGTAAAGAGTTGCCGTGGTTTCAGAGCGTATATACACTATTTATTTCGAACTGTTCGAGTCAAAATCTCAAGTAGCCTTGCCATGGCTGCAATCGTAATGCACCCACCTACGCTTTGCAACTGAGTTGTTATTTATAGGGATACAAAACCTATAACACATTTTCTTTGCACAGATGTCTATTTGACGAGAAATCCCTCTAAATTCGCGCTAGCCTCAGTCATGGCATGTAAAGATAGCGAATCTAGTTCCTTGTCTACTTTTACATAGAACAGGTTGAAGCCTTCACTTTCCTCCGTGCAAACTGGGCGTACTGGAAGTTAAAAAAATAAACTAGTCTTTTTCAAGCTACACTGTACTCACAACAGTTATTTTACCCAATACTCAAATAATGTTAAGGTAACCTCCAAATATCGCTAAAACACAGTTTAGAGAACACGGCTATTTAAGTAAGTTGAATTCCTAGTCTAGCAAGAACGAGAGCTTCACGATTGTGAGGTTTCGGACTAACCAAAACGGCACCTTAATCTTTTGTTGCCATTTTATTATACTTGCGACCGTGGGGGTCCCGCTAATCAAGTTCACAGCAGATTTGATATTTTTTGCGCTAAATAATTCTTCTATTTTCGACGAATCTCTTTCCCAGTGCATCTTGGGAGCTGCTCCGGGAGCGATGGGGCTTGGACTGGCGCGTGGCCTGGTCGGCCCTCTCCTTGGCATCGTAGAGCTCAGCTGTGGATGAGCTCGGCAACGCTCTTCCGTTTGGGTTTCTCTTCCGAGCCGTTACGAGGATCACCCGCAGGCTAACCAACAATATCGTCGGTTCAATCGTCTCGTGTAAGCCTTTCCTTTGGCGTCAGTCTTGACTCATTCATTTATGTACCAATTTCAGAACTAAGGACATATCACCATTACGACAAAGAATCTAAACCCTTCGAATATTTCTGTGTTTTTTTGCTGTTCAATATTTTCTTCTATTACTGGGTTGTGGCTTCAGTTTTTTTAAAAGTAAAAATGAGCTCCACGTAGCTAGGCTGCAGTCTCTGCGCCGTTTCAAAATCGCTGGATATAAATAAAAGTAGGGCCTCCTACGCGCTAGACGGCGGAATCTTTTTCGCTAACATGTAATTTTCAACCTGATCTTCATAAAGTGGGAATATTTTCTAAAGCGTTAGTCACATTTGATATCAGAAAGCACAATTATTTCCATCAAAGTTCTTTCCTCACTAATCCCACGGGACTTCAAGTTTACAAAATAAGGAAGAACACTAGAATCACGTTGTACATAATTTTGAGGTTTACTTTCAAACATTCGTGGCTTAGATATCGAATAATATTAATACGTTACTTACGCACTAAGTACTAAGGAAGGTGATGTTGTGGTCTTACACGAACAGATTCTTGCAAACCCAAAGGGTTTGCGCGCACAGTTGGTTCCGTATAAATTGTAACCAAATATTTAACCTCTTAAGAACTTAAAATTTTTTTACCAACCCTGAAACTTATTTTGAATGCATACAAAAGCATAATTTAGTGGAATTTGAATTTGTGAGTGTTGTAATATTTTAGCAACATATGCAGTTCTGCTTTGCTTTATATTATGTTCATTGAAACTGAAGCATCTGATACCTGAACTTCATTAGATACGTGGGGTTAGTGATTCATAAATCAACTTCAGACAAGTGATTAAACTAAACATATGAATTTTGGGTTGAATTTTCGCAGGTCCCTAACAGCTTCAGAGCGTTCGTGTATACCGCTTTCTTCTGGAAAAAGAAGAACCTCCTTGGTACGAGGATACGGTTGGATCCCTTCAGTCAGGCGGCAAGCTGCGCCACCTAGCCGCTGTCACTCGGACTGTGCTACACGCTGGAAGCGTTGACCAAGCAGAATGCAAGCTATGTTTTGGGAACTCACCTAGGACTTGCTTTGATTGGGACTCACATTTTATTTTAGAAATCTCGGAAAGAAGCAAATAAAATACCCAGTTACGTAGCTAGGCATGGTTTGTGATCTTTTGTTATTCAATATTTGTCTGGCTCTTTTTCGCTAGTACGCGATGAAGATCAGTGCAGATCTATTGCATTTATCAATTTACTAGTAATTTATTTTAGGCACATTCAAGCTATCTGAACCTCCCTCGGTGTCCGTGCAGATAGCAGTCACACAAATTACTGTGTTAGAAAAAGTTGATTCACCCTCAATATTAGAATACATTGCAAGTATTCTCATATTGTCACAAATACAAGATCAGAAAATGCCAGACTAAAAATATATTATTAAGCGGGTAAACTAGTGCATTTAAGTAAAACGTAATCAACTATGTAGGTAAAGTTTTTTAATTACATCAAGAGAGGGTCCACCAGCTGGTCGGTGATCACCGTGTCACAGAGCAGTGCAGCCACATAAGCGAGAATAAGCGTGTGTGCGCACAAACAACTTTCATGCGCTATCGTCGTCTGCGTTGTCTGTCAGTGTCTTTCATTTAAGGCCCATTGCCTCTGCTTATTATATTTCGGTAGAGCTTTCCGCCGTTGGGGCTGTGTCCACTCTTCAGAAGTGCCTACCAGGCTACACAATAAATAATTCAAGATGATAGTTATGAAAATGCGCAGTTTTACACATGAGCTACCTGGTGTTGCGTAAAACCTGATTGAACCTATGACCCTGATTGAACTACCCAGACGAAGCTTTTTTGTCCATTCTAGGTTACTTATAACCCAGAGAATTGTACACAAAAAAATCAGTTTTTACATTCCTTTCAAACAGCACACGCAAAAAAAAAGAAACCGTGAGTGTGTTTGTTTCCCAGTTTTTATTATTATTTTACTTTATGGTGGTGTCAGTTTGGCAAGCCTGGCTCTCAAAGTTTTTCTTATGTTTGCTAAAACGCAACATATTCGTAAATGTTTGACCGAACAACAGGGAACGGCACTTAAGGATACATCTAATCAGCATAAACTTGAGGAAATATGATTAGATTTTTTTTTTGTATTAACGCATACATATCTGGGTTGATGTACTATAATTTGTAAAAGCTGTAAGCGTAAGTGTCGAAGACTAAATCATATCGATTATGTGATTTGCGACATCCGGAGAAACTCACGTCAAGGATGATCAACTTATATTTTACTGAAATAATAAAAAAAAACACTGCCAGGTCAGCTATGACACATCATATAATGTCAAAACCACAAGTTGTTGCTATTTTCTCAGTCTGTTATTGCCGCGATAGCTTTTAGAGGCCCTTCCCACAACTGGAAATGACGTCCGTTGTTGATGTTGTAGTTGCTGATGTTGTGGTTGTCGTTGTTGTTTAAGTTGGCGTAGATAGGGCCAAGAATGCCGTCGTCGACGTTACGAAATCCTTGAAAAAGATTGCCCACCGACCACGGTAATCGTACCTGGTTCCTCTGCGTGAGAAGCGGAGGCGTCACGACAGAGAAACGCCACAGCGTTAAGAACACGCTTTATAATCAGGGCTAGGGTGCTTCAATGTACTCGTGTTTATTGTGATGTCATTCTTTGTCGTTCCCCATGCCGACAGCACGTGCTCTCGTAACAAAATATAAAGAAATATATGGTAACAAAATGGCGCCGTTGCACTTTCAATGCCAAGAGCTCGCGGCTGGAGACGCGCTTTCACGCACTCCGGAACAAAAATAAGAAGCAAAAAGCGTCCAGAACAAACTCGTCAGATGTCTATTTTAATGCGAAAGCATTAACTGTCCCGTGGACCGAGCCGGTGACATCAACCACGCCAAACGGCAGATACATTCCCGAAGCCGCAATCTGAGGCATCCCATCTTTGAAACCACGCAGAAAGCCACGCAAAACGGCAGTGATATGTAGCCGCAGCGCGTCAGTTTCAATTAGCGCCTCCCCATGGCGCTGCGTGTCCGCGAGGCATAGAGTGCCTTCATACATAGAGTAATATAGTAAAACGTAAAGAGTGGCCACTCCCATAGACCCCAGCGGCCCACTCGACCACCAGCGCTCCTAGCGGCCGCCGTGAAAATTTTCTCGACTTCCTGTTTGGATGCTTTCGGTTTCGTTTTTCAACATGGATAGAGTCACAGAATACTAGTAGTCAAATGAATAGACAACTAGTATTAGTGCTTCCAACTGTATTGTGTGGTAGCTTGCGCCACCTAGGCTCTCGTGACTAACTACAATTTTAAGGACAGAACGAGCGGGTTGGTAAGAGGATTAAACTTGAGGAAGAAACCGAGAAGGACGGACACCTCACAAACTTCCAACTATGGTTGTCCGTCCTTTTCGTTCCTTCCTCAAGTTTGAGTTACAATTTTAAATTTGGTTGCGGTTGCTAATTTAGAATTTACTTCGGCAGTTTAAGCTGTGTATTCAACAACTCAAAAGCACGCTTATATTCATTTACAATTTCAGGACAGACAGGTAACGCGGTAACCATGCACAATCCCAATATGAAATATAAAACTACGTCACGGAACAGGAAAAAAAGGACAACCAACAAAAGGCAGCAATTAACAAATATTAAAATTTTTATTCTGGCCACGAAGTTAACTCATAAAAAGTAGTTACTTTACATGCAGAAAAAAGCAGAAACAAAAGACCGTGAAAATTATTTTCGCACTTAATTGTTTCAGGACGTGTTGCAAAATATATTTTTCAGAAAAACCTCATCAGCCTTTTTTGTACAGGTTTGAGGGAGGAAACATCTAAAAGTTCACAACTGACACCAAAACCGGGTGACCCAATACGAAGATCCATACCAATAAAGAAGCATTCAACATGAACACACTAGAAAAAAAACACACACATCAAGTGGTTCTGCAGTCGCTAGTAAAGACTGGTCGACTGCTGGCCTGCCACCTGGTCATTACAAACTATACCTGAAATGCTCAGCGTGCAGTGTGCACCGTTCTGTTAAGTACCGTATTTTCCGGACTATAGTCCACACACAGAGTAGTGGTATAGTCTGCAAAGTCCACACAAATTTGTTTGTGTGCCCACACAAACAAATTCTCCTAAGTTGCTCGCCGTGTAAAATGCCTGCCTTGTTGGCGCACAAAAACTTCTAGTATCAATTATTAAGGCACAAAAAGACCCTTAGCACAACAAATAATTATTTAACAATCTGCTTGCCACAAATTCCGTCGCATCTATCATAAGAAACACTCTTGCAAAAACAAATCCTAGTATATTCCACACCTGCAGATTGTTCCGACAACATAAAATTGCAATTCAAAACATGACTAGCCCGCGGCTCTTGTCCAAACAATATGACTCTTCTTGCCTATGTACAAGCTGCACATAAAACTAAAGCAGCAATCGTGAACAAGACCAGGAAAGGCCCAATGACACCCAAGTTGCGTGACCAATAGACAGGACTATGCAGCTTTGTTCCCGGTTTCTTGCACGTTCTTCCGTTGTTACTGCACCACGCTACGCAGCAGTAGCTACCGTAGCTGGGCATTTCTGACTGCGTGCGATGCAGAAGAAAATTTGCAGAATCGGCGCCGTGAGATTCCGATATGCCTGCGGAAAGGGGAGCTGGTCATGACACAATAAACTGTACTAATATACAAAACACAAGGCCAAGTTCGTACTGTATAAATCACGAGGTAACCACGGTGCACGAACAGCGCCCTTAAATAAAAAGATGAATTACATGTCAGTATT
>JAZHYW010010834.1:0-28688 GCA_037355805.1 Ixodes ricinus | reverse complement strand
CCCGTGCAGCTGTGCTTTTATAGCCCCGAAGGCCGACGTGGGAGCAGTATTGTACACGTTACTAAAAAAAGTAATCGATTACAATTACTATTACTCTTGGCTAAAATAGTATTCGATTAGATTACTTGATTACTCGACAGCAAAAGTAATTGGACATTACTTTAAGAAGTAACCGTTACTTTTCCGATTACTTTATTGTGTGAAGACTTACATCTAGCGCTCATAACAATGAACTACTTCCAACCTATATTTCACATTTTCACAAGTATTGAAGAAGAAAAACGGGTTCCCTCTCTGTGGTCGTTGCACCTTCTTGGAATCGCTGGTTCGAAATAAAAGGTATTTTGTTTTCTTGCTTTATATATTTTTTTGTACTGGCAACCAAGAGGCCCTTATTCTCTTTCGCACACACACGCGCTTCTCCAGATATTATTCACATGTGGATTAACTCGCATGTTATACAGAAGAGAAGCAGCTCCAGGATTTGAAATGGATCATGTGTAGTATCCATTAGCGGAAGAGATCGCCCCGACCACTTCACAACTCGAAACCTTGCTTGTCACAAAGACCACGTAGGGGAAATACGGGATCTTGACGTGTATTTGAACTGGTTTTGTTATATTTTCATTTGCATCCGCTTTAGACATTCTTCGGTTCTAGTTCTCCTACGGGCTGCAAGTGGGTACCGTCAGCAGGATTTTTTTATTTATGTTTGTGTGCGCGTGAGGGGGCTAGTTTGAACGAAGGACTTACAAAGCTACATTCTGCTCCCTCAAACTTCGCCCTGAATGGCCTTTGTCACGCACTGGGGCTTTCCTGGGGCTTCCCACTCCCAGGCCCAGCTCGAAAAAAACGGACATTCCACAGAAACTGTACAGACAAAAGGGTTTACCTCGTTTCCTACAGACCCGCAAAAATCTTTATTTTTTCCGTTCGAAAAAAGAAGCAAATTTTATTTTTGTCATTTAAGAAAAAAACGTCCCGTGGAAAAATAGTAATGGTTAGAAGTAATTTTATTACTTCAAAAAGTAATCAGATTACTCTTGCGATTACTGCCTAATAAAAGTAATCAACTGATTACAAAATTACTCCAAAAAGTAATCGATTACAAGTAATTTGATTACTTGTAATGCGTACGGTACAAGTCTGCGTGGAAGTGCCTCCCAGGATTTTGATTTGCCGATCAAACACGTGACTGTAGTCCTTGTCATTGTGCACTTGGTGACGAGGTGATGCCTTAATCTGGGTGACGAGCACTTTAGTTGCAGCGTAGTCCTGTAGGCTGATGGTCCCTACTTGATTGTGTCCGCGCGTGTCCTCCGTTGCCGATGAATTGTGGTGCGACAGCAGTAGCAGCAGCCAAAACTGCGTACAAGGAAAAAACATTTATGCGACATGTCAGGCTTGCCGTCGGCTTGCCCACTCAGGAGCAGTTTCACTCGTTCCTCACTCAAAAAGTAACTAAATATGTTACTCGTTACGGATCCCCAAAAGGATTGCGCTACCTTACCTCAAAAATAACTAGTTACTTTTCTCGCTAGTTGGACGATCCACAACTGCTTTTGTTTAATGGTTTGTTTTCTTTTCAGTAGTCGTTGCACTTAATAGCTGCCTCTCAAAGTTCTCATCAGTCATGTTTCCCGGCTTCCTTGAGAATACATCTCCGGCGACGCTGAAAAGTCGTTCTACTAACGCGCTCGAAGGAACGGCAGTGTTGTGCTCCAGAAAGAGCTGCTGAATGTTCGGGGACTGAACCTTCATTGTGGACAGCGGGTACCCATCCGGCACAAAAACAAACCGAGAAACCAAACATAACCAACAGTAGTTCTGTCTTGGTGGTTCCCCTCCTCGACGTCCCCATGAGTAGGCGCTAGTCTGGGATTCCCCTCTCTCTTTTTTTCTCTCTGCTTTTAGAGTTCGAAGTTGAGAATGGGTTCTGTGCCTTCCCGTGTTGGCAACCTCCTGACTCCTTCCCGCATGGCGGAAGGGAGTCCGGCCACCGTAGCGTCGGGAATAATGGTTTATAACAATGAGATGGGGGACCCACTGAACCAGCAATGCTTGGATCTGGGCTAGTTGTATTTGGGCTCATAATGACCCACTGAAAATCCAAGACGTTCTAATAGAACACGTGGACAAATATAAATACCTAAGAGTGTGGCTGAATGAGAGAAGGCAATGGTTAGAACAGAGAAAAAATATCCCCCCCCCCAAAAAAAAAAAAAAGGAAAAAGGAATGCAGAAATTATGAAACATAGGGCACTATGGAATTACAATAGATATGTAGTTGTGAGTGGGATATGGAAATGAGTCATGGTGTCGGGGTTCTCTTTTTGGCAGTGCGGTATTATGCACGAAATTTGAGGTCCAATCGAGCATAGAGACCCGGCAGAGCAGCGTCAGCAGACTGGCACTGGTGGCTCTGCATCAAATGAAGGAGTGCAGGGAGACATGAGCTGGTCATCTTTCGAGACTAGAGAGGCGATCGGTGAGTTAAAATATGAACAAAGGCTAGACACAATTTAGGATACACGATGGGCGAGAAGGGTATTTAAGCATCTGTACATGAAAAGTCTGAAAACTAAATTCAAATAACAACAGCCAAGTGCTGGGGCAGAGCAGACTAACTCCGTGAAAAAGGAAGTAAAAGAAGCCGGCAGGAAGATGTGGAAGGAAAGAATGCAGAGAAAAACAGCATTAACATGTATAGGGGATGAGAACAGGAAATAAGGAATTAACGTTGGTGTATTTCAAGGGGGAGCTCATTGTTATTTAGTTAGGCAGGGGTGATGTTTTAAGTTTTTTTTTTGCCCGACCCCAGTCCAGCCAGCCCCTAAAGTTCATCCTGATGATATTCCACGTCGCCTTGTCTTAGCTACGAAATTGCAGGGGGAATCAAATTGGCGAAGGAATGAAGTCATGCTTTTGGTTTTTAGTTTCTAGACTAGACGGCGCAAGCTACCGCCCGTTATAAAGGGTACAGCCGTTAGCATCCATCTATCTGTCGTGGCTCCGACGCCAAAGTCTCAACCCTGTCTCCCATTGGGCCCGATGCTGAGGTAACGCTGGCTAGGTTTGACCAGAGAAAAATTGGCGACTCCCTCGCCAAGGGGAACAGGAGGGGGTGAGGTTTTTAATTTTTACATTGGAGCTGTTAAGGGCTAGTTTCCCCAGGATCGTGTCCGTCAGCAAACAAATGATGACACAAAACTCTGGACAGCTACCAACATCTATGAGTGACTGCGGCAACCAGACAACCGGTTTGCCGGTTGTCTGGTTGCCGCGGTCGCTTATAGATGGCGGCAATCTTTCGAGCCTTTCCACTCTGGCTTGCGAACTTGCAGCCGGCCATTACTTCATTCCGCTGGTCTTCCTTCTTCACCAAAGTGGTAAGGCTGAAAGTTTTTTTGTTTTTTTTTGCCTTTCCTCCAAAGGTTATATTGGGGATATTACACAGCGACTGGTGATATTTAGAAAATTGCAGAGGAGAAGCAAATTGGCTTATACCTCTGTCGACGGGCATTTAAAAGGACCTTTACGCCAAAGGCTTTTAGGATTTTCAAATGACCTTTACGTTCTGCCGTGCCAGACAGCGCAAGTAAATGTCATTTAGACGATGTTTACAGTGATTGAAGTCTCGTAGCTCGGTTCAAACGCATAAATCATGTTCGCGTCAGAAAAGTAATATTCTGGCGATATAAACAATTTTTAAAGTATTTCTGAAGCAAACAGTATATTAAAAAAAGACAAAATGACCAGTTTAATCGAGTGATTACATACAACAAAGTCCACTTCAAGCCCAAGCAAAAGTTTTTTTGGCGATTAGCGGCAACCCTGGGCGTCTCCCGATCCAGTCCTAACGTTGCTCCGTGCTCCCGGTTTTTTACGTGCTTCTGCTACGCTTTTGCCCTGTTCGTTTTGGTGTCGTGCTCGCGCTTGAAATTCATGGCACGCGTCGGAGGTCCTCCAGTCGATCCTCCCAAAGTCGTATCAGCGCCCAGGTCGCCTCAACGCTCCGAAGGAAGCGCGGCGACCCCTTCTTACTCGTGGACTCTCCTCCGTCGTTCGACGTATCGCAATACGCGAGAGTGAGATACAGAAATCTATATGTACAAAAAAAAAAAAAAAACTACATTAAATATATACAGTATACGGGTAGAAATATAAGCAGAGAAATAAGAGCTAGATAACTGGTTGTAAGGAAAATCGAGAGCAGGAAAACCGACGTTACCGAAGCGGACGCGACGCGAGCAGGCGACGACGAGGCCTACTAGATAGCTGGTGCCGTGAGTACAGAAAACTATTAGTAGAGCGAGGTTTGAACATAATATACTTGAAACACGCTCTTCTTCCATAATAAAAATATACACGCATTGATTTTAGATATCGGTACGATCTTTTATTTCCATTCGCTAGTGTGTACCGCTGCTGGCGAGAGTAGGCCTTTAGCAGACGTAAAGGAGCTACGGGAACTCAGGTTCATGAGAAGGACTACTGGGTGAAACAAGGAGACGGCAGGCTCTTTAAATCGACCGGAAAATTCGGTTTCTTAACCTATCGCGCTACGACTTTGTGCAGCGTTGCCCCCAGATGGTGCATTTTTTTCGTAAAATTTGCAAAGAACGAACTTACCTGAGGAAAAAGTAAAGAAAGAAAAAGGCTTAGCTCCTATGGAAACGCAGCGACGCCACCGGTCTTCAAACAACACGGCGCCGTTTCGCACGGGAGACAAGAGATGGCGCAAGAGGTCGCGACGCCAACTGCCGCCAACGAACGAGCAGACGACGCCGAGTGCCGGCGTGTTTAGCAGACAAGGAACTGCAGTTCCTTGTTGTTACCGCGCCTGTTTTTGTTTCTGCGTCTGTCGCCGCCTGCGGAACGCTAGCCGCTTTTGAGTCGAAAGGATCGTCTGCTAAAGTGCCGGCTCTCGGCGCCGTATGCTCGTTCGTTGGCGGCGTTCGTTGCGCCATCTCTTGTCTCCCGTGCGAAACGGCGCCGTGTTGTTTGAAGACCGGTGGCGTCGCTGCGTTTCCATAGGAGCTAAGCCTTTTTCTTTCTTTACTTTTTCCTCAGGTAAGTTCGTTCTTTGCAAATTTTACGAAAAAATGCACCATCTGGGGGCAACGCTGCACAAAGTCGTAGCGCGATAGGTTAAGAAACCGAATTTTCCGGTCGATTTAAAGAGCCTGCCGTCTCCTTGTTTCACCCAGTATATTATGCTAAATGCCATTTGAGTTTCCGTGTGGCACTGCCTAAATGTCGTTTACACTATACTTCGTTTCACCTTCCGTCCAGACGCAGCGGATGCTACGAGGGAACGGGACCAATCAACAACGTCAAAAGTGCAAATCACTAGGCTTGTTCTGTTTATGATTGGTTCGGCGATGAAAAACACAGACAGAAACATTACGAACACCATGACGGTGCCCTTTTGACGCTCGCTGATTCGTCATATAATCTCGTAGCATCGGCTGCGTCTGGACGGAAGGTGAAACGAAGTATAAAGGTCCTTTGGCGTAAAGGTCCTTTTAGGTGCCCGTATGACAGGGGTATTACTATACTGTCAGACTGTTTATTTGTGTTTCGGGTTGCGTATCTGCCTTTGTCGCAATAGACGCATACTCAGGTTGGAATTAAAACGACGTTGTATAAACGGTGTTGTACACGTTACTCCTCAAAAGTAACGAGATACCGTTATTCGTTACTTGGCCTTAAAGATAACTGAGTACGTTAGTCGTCCCTTTTTCTAAAAAAGAAAAAGAACTAAATACGCTGCTCGTAACCGAAAAATATAACAATGTAGAAAGTACTCGCTACTAGTAACGCGTTGCGTACATGTCTGCACGTACCTACGGTGGTGAAGCAAGATGGGCCGCGCCAAAAAACGGCGCCCATGTGAAGGCGTCGCTTGGGGGCTAAGCCTCGCCCGTGAGTGTGCGCACCGGGGTTCGGAAGGGACCTCGGAGCCTGCAGGGCCACGGCTCAGTCGCCAGACCATCGTCAGACGGCCGTTCCCAGCCGAGGTAAGCGCCGTGCGGACTGTCCCCCCTCCTCCTGAATGGCGGTGATATCAGAAGCGCCACTAAGAGCGGCAACGATCAATGTCCGCGGGTTCGCAGCCCGGCGCCGGCAATACCAGCTGAGTCAACTTTGCTGAGGACGAGCTTGATATCATCGCTGTTAAAGAGACAAAGGTCGAGAGCCATGAGCGGACAGACCGCGTGGTGCAGCCTTTTCAAACTCTTTTTAACGTACGTGTATCGCACGCCGATGTAACTTCGGGCGCTGTCTGTTTATTCGTCGGTCTTTACGCGTGGTTGAGACGGCTATGTTTGCGTGTGCTTTTGGTCGCTTTGTTGTTTGCTATTTTTTTTCTAACGTCCAATGACGCGTCTTCTGTTTTTACGCATCGACTTGCGAGCGCGAGCGCAAAGCTATTTCTTGAAACTCTTAACATGTACGTACCTTAACTGTGAGAGGGCTGTCGTCTTGCTCGGGGATTTTAATTGTGTTTGCTCACCTGAGGATCGCTCGAATTATTCCCCCATCCGAGACCATAGCGCTATTTATTGAAACGTCATTGTCGCGGAAAATACATCGGAAGACGTCGCGTATGTTTCCTCAAAAAGCAGCGTTTTGTTCACCCATTTTCCAGGCCAGAGCCACGCCCGACTGGACAGAGCACATATCCCTCGATTTAGTTCCGCTGTGCTCCCATTTTACGGTTCAACCGGTGTCTTTCAGTGACCACGCTCTGGTCATGTTTACTCTTAGGAGCAAAGTCAGGGAACAACAGTGGCCTCGTGGAGGATGGCGTTTATAATTCTAAAGTAGATGCTCTATTTAGGAAGCTGCACGAGGGTGAGCAGACATTGTTGGGGTTAGGTTGGAATTCTTAAACTAGGGAGTTAAAAGGACTGCGATTGAAAGGAGTAGAATTCTCAGTAATCAGACGAAGCAGAAAGAGGAGCTGCGGCGTCAGCTTAAGATTCTTCTAATCGAAGAAAACGCAAATCCCAACAAAATTGTAAAAAAAAAAGCTGTAGGTTAATAATTGTTAAAGCTACCGCGGGGCTGTTGTGCCGGCGAGATCTAAAAGGTTGTGTTTAAGCGAAAGCCAACGAAACGGGCGCTGAGTGGTGAGAAACGTCGTGCGCAGCTAAACGAGAATAAATAAATACAATATAATAACATAATAACTTGCGATAAAGGCATAACTGAGAGGGCATTTGTTAAGCATTCCTGTAATCTCTACGCGCAGCGCTTCTGCTGACGACAGCTTTGATGGCAAATTTTTGTTCTTGATGCGCAATCTGCAAGATGACGTTCGCGAAAGATTAGAAGCGCCGATTACAGATTGCGAGATTGAAATGGCCATCGATGTGCTAACCGCTGGGAAAACACCCGGCCTGGACGGACTCGGTGACAAATTCCATAAGGTCGGCAGCTGGCGCTTCGTATCAGGTTTTGACGGAGGCGCATTCCAAGCGTATGTTACCGCCCTTCGTTTTGAGAACACACTCTCCACATCCCAAAGGATGATGGCCCAGTAATGGTCAGTCGCCTCTTAGAGGCCAATAAGTCTGACAAATGTCGACTATACTATTTTTACAGCGAATCTGTTATGTGCTAGAATCTGGAGAAAAAAAAATGCGCCCATGGATGTTAACAGAACCCGCGTGAGTCAGCCGTCCTTGGCATTATTAGATAGTGAGGTCCTGATCCCTTGTTATCATCTACGGTCACCGACTTATCTAACCTAAGAGTGCGCTGTGACGAGGTTAGAGGGCAGAACGCGCCGATCTAACCTTCTTTTCTTTCACTTACGCGATGCCAATAAAAAAGCTTAAACTAAAAAAAAAAAACTATCCTTGAGGTGTGCCTCGAAAAATTGGGTTTAGAACTTGCCCATGAGTGACCACAAGGCAATGATCACTTTAGTCACTAAGAAATAAATAAAGACAATTAAACAACGAAGTCGTATACGTGTCTTCATTGCAATGATATGTAAATCGTATAGATGTCATGAAGATAACAGCTTCGCTGGTCCTCCATTTTCACGTGAAGAGAATGGGCTCTACAATTTTATGAAAGTCCTGGCCAGGCGTTTACAAAATGCCATAACAAGTCTTGTGGGATCGCATTAGACATGTGGTATTTAAAGGCGCTATATTTATACAAATATTCATGTAGCAAGAATCATTCTAGAATGTTCCGATGCTCTGGATTGCCGTGTGGCTACGTTGTAGTTAGACCTGGAGAAGGCGTTCGACCGGGTATCGTAGAAGGTCTTTTTTTTTTCCTTTATTTGTTTTGCGGGTTTGCCGCGTAGGGGGCAAAGATAAAGGCGTGGTGCCTGACAAAGCCTCTGCCCCCTAAAGTTCAGCAGCTCAAAGTAGTTACATAATAACAGATTCATCGAAACATTATACAGTTAAAAAAAAACTAAAAAAATAAGTCAAAGAAACAAGGAAAAATAGACACAACATTCATTTGCATAAAATCACTATAAACGTCAGTAAGTGTTGGTCCTGGAAAACCGAAAACAATATCAACAAACAGTAACAACAACAACAAAAAGAACTAGAATGCAATAATATATACCACAGACATATCAGCATCAGCAGAAAGTTCAGATGAAGGAATACAATGAGAACAAATATCTTTGAAATTAGCTATACCTAGTGATTATGTTCTTGGTAAATTACACTATCCAAATGAGAATGCGATCTCACTGCCTACCAAGAAACTTCTACAATCCCTTTGAAACCAGGAAACGTGTTGTTAAAGTTAATATTGAGGTCCGTTCTATTTAGAGTTTTAGTTGTTTGAAAAATTAAGGTTTGCTGACCATAGTTGGTTCGTATGGCCGGCATCCTTCGCTTTGGATTTCTGATCGGATATGCACTTAGGCTGTTCGCTGGTGTGGTGTGAAGTCTATTTTTATGTATGCATAGTAAAAGTTTGAAGTAGTATATTTGATCTGCCTTAAGCATATTATATTTGACGAAGAGTGGTTGTGTCCTTAAATTTCTGGTGGGATACCAGAAATTTAAGGAGACAACCACTCTTCGTCAAATATAATATGCTTAAGGCAGATCAAATATACTACTTCAAACTTTTACTATGCTTCATAATTTTCACACATTCGTAAGATCTTTTTTTGCAAAAGGATAATTTTATTATAATTCGCCGCTGACGTCGTTCCCCAGAAAAGAATACCATAACTAATTTTGGAGTAGAATAAGGAATTATATAATGTGTGTTTTAACCAGGTCGGTATCAAAATTTGTATTCTATAAATGGATCCTGTTATCCGGGATAAATCAGCCTTTAGTTTGTTTACACGACAATTCCATAATAGATCCTCAGCAAACCAGACGCCCAAAAATTTTTGTTCTTCTACCTGCTCCAAAGTTGTGCCCTCGAATATTACGTTAATGAAAACTTCATCTTCTATAGCACGCGAATGTCGTGTTTGTGTTCTTAGACGGCTTAAAAATGGAGTACGCTAATTGTACGAAGTCCATTATTGTAAATAAGAAAGCTAGTGAAAGTGTACATGTCCTTTCGTCTGTCTGTAAGGCCAGGCTGTCTGTACACTACTGCCCTTGCTGTTTGCGATGTACCTGGAGCCATTTTGTTTCAAACTGATTCACAATGAAAATAGACGTGGTTTTAGGTTGGAGTCTTGCGAGATAAAAGTTCTTTCTTACGCAGACGACGTTGCGGATTTTAGTGTCGATCAAGATAGCTTAGTGAGGTAATTTAATTACTGTAGCTTAGTGAGGTAATTTAATTACTGTAGCTTAGTGAGAGTAATTTAATTACTGTAATTTAACTACTTTTTGGTGATTTGTAATTGTAATTAATTACTCTCGGCCAAAGGGAATTTTATTTGTAATTTAATTATTCTAGCGTCAGTAATTGCAAAATTTCAAGCGCAATTACGACCACTTTTGCAAGACTTTCCGGTGACGACGGAACCCTCTAAAATCCTCAGCGCTCACACAAGCGGCCTAGCGCTCGGTGACACACTCGCACACAAAGACATGCACGCACACACATACATAACAAAAATAGAGTCCCGTTGTTAGCTGTTTTGTTGCTTGCGCTGAGGGCTGAGAGACAGTCCTCTTTGGAGCCTACCCCAACGGCGCCGTGTGGCGCCGTCTGTAGTGCGAGTAGAAAACAATAGCGTAAACATGCCAAAATACTGAAAGAATACAAAAATTGAGCTTCAGCCTCTTTTCATTTTTTTATTTAGAACATTCTGCAGGCCAGAGACTGGCCCAAGCAAGAGTGGAAATAACAAGTAAAATACAAGTAAGCGCTTTGGAAAGAAAAAATAAAACACATGGACATACATATTCAAGGCACAAACCAATAAATGCAACACAGAAGAGTGACGTGCAAAACACTAACATGCAAAATATTTTATACGGAAAAAGTAAGCACATCTAAGAAGAATAACTATCAATGGCATCACAAAGATCGGCAGCCTCAAAAACCTAAAAAAGTTAGCACTCGTGCAGCATGCGCAACGCTAGCAGTGGCGGAACGCGATGATAATCTAATCATCCGCGTTTTGCCACTGCCAGCTTTGTGCCTGCTGCACGAAGGAAACTTTGGTGCGCCCCAGAGTTTCCCACGAGCTTCAAGTCGTTCTAATATTGACTGATATAGTGGTTTTCGATTGTGCTCAGCATGTTTCTAATTTAAACCATATGATTATTTTTATTAATTAAAAGTTAATTAAGTAAGTTTAATTAATTATACGACCTATCGCAAAGATTAGCCACCCTCACAATGTCCCCCTGGCCGTATAACTCACCTGCACAAACCGTATTGGTGCATCTTTTACGAATGTTTCGTAATAAATCTGTTCGAATTAAAATGAAACACCCGGCATATACTATCTATGTATATATATATCACGTATCCCGAGACGACCGTAACTGGGATGCTACATGTCGAGGAGTCCCACGGCGTATGTTTGATGAAGTGAGGCTTTGCTGCGCAGGGCGACTCCGGCAGTCCGCTGATGATTCGCGACCGGGATCGTCACTGGCTGGTCGTGGGCGTCGTCTCCTTCGGTAGCCGCTGCGCCGCCGCCGGATTCCCAGGCGTCTACACGAGGGTCGGCGAGTACCTCGACTGGATCCACACCAACAGCCGCTTATGACGGCAGCGGCACCGGACCTAGGATCCAGGGATCCGAGATCTCAGCCCGGGAAGACGTCCTCTGTCGGAAGCATGGAGAGTGCACGAACTCGCGCTGTTCCCACCATCGGAGCAAGCAAGAACAGTCACGGACAGCGTTCACCCGGCACCACGCAGAGCACAATGCCCGTGCCCGTTGTCTATAGAATATAGAAGTTCGCCATGTCTGAGTAGAGCACGTCTGACAAATAGGCTGCTATCGGACAAGACAGAAAAGAAATGTGCGGGAGCGAAAGTCTTTCACCCGGGAAACTTTTGCGACGTTTCACACTATCAAGTCAAGCAGAAATCAAATAATAAAAAATAAATAAACGCAGGGCGGGACCAGTTTTGAGCATCTCATTATCGCTCCACAGTCAATGAGATGGCAGCATTAACCGATATGAAATCGCGAAAACGAATCGGGGAGCAAAATAGATGCGTGAACGGAATAAGTCACTTCCTACATTCCTTCAACTGTCAGGTAAAATACAGGGAGTTCCCGAGAAAAGAAAACCGCGTTCTTCGGCCCAGGTAAATAAACTATGCATCGCAGAAATTTTGAACTCCGTGAGAATGTGACGCTAGCGGATGGAATATAACGGGTAAAGTTTGAGACCATGACGTTACCTGGATCAGAAATTAATTAAGAAAGAGGAGATTTCTCTATGAGCCGACGTCCACCTCAGCAAGAACTGACACGGTGGACGCTGGTGTGATTTATATCAGTGAAAAACACTTGTGAACCAGAAAGAAAATACGTCTTTATATATATATTTTTTGCTTATAACATTTTTTCCTTCACTAAAATAGATGCTACATTTGCCTACAATGTAATATCTTGCTTTCGACGATATGAGGCTTAGGTTGACGTCGGCTCACAGAGAAATTTCGTTCATTTCAATCATCCTTTTGAATCAGGTAACGTCATGCACTAAAACATTCGCATTCTATTCGAATCGCTAGAGTCAGATTCGCACAGAGTTTGGGCTTTCTGCGATGCATAACTTATTTACCCGCGCCGGAAACCGTGGTTCTCTTTTCTCGGGATCTCGTATAAAAGAAATGTTCGGATATCTGCTTCCCTGCAGTACACACCTAAAGTCAATCGCTGCAATAAACTAAAAAAAAAAAAAAATTGTGACGATGAAAAAAACAAGAACACATTTGGATCTAAATTTGTTTTCGGTGTTGGTAAAGTGGGCATGATGTTTCAACTGCTCAGTTCCCAACTTCAGAACTCTAGAGATAACTCTGTGGATCCACTTCCCCGCAAAACAGGCGGGTGGCCGGTAACTGCTAACGTCGGAAGGACCCCAGCGAATGACGAAGCTCAGAATGCGATAAGACCCGACCGAGTCAATCTGGTCCGTATAGATTAAGCGTGAGGTTTCATGCGCTCATTAACCCCGCACACATCCCAGCCTTATCATAGTATCAGCTTCGTTGTGCGCAATGATTGGATAACCTGCGTGCTCTACAGAAAATTGAACCCACATGCTTCGTAGGCTTATACTCACATGTTTTCGTAGGCTTATACCATCAAGCGGCATCCTGTGTGTGTTCTTTGGTGAAATAGACGTGCGGTCGGTTTTCAAGGTCTTGGGAGAGTGGGATACCGCCTTCTCCTATTTAGAAAGGGGTCAAAATGCATGTGCATATTATAGGTTCGGGTGGGTTTCGGGGATGGTCAGGGGGGGGGGAAGGGGCTGAGTCCCTATAAGCCTCCCCCCTGGCTACGCCACTGGCTGTGAGGGTGTAGCACGATTGCCCCGCGTGCATCATCCCCATCGAAAAAGCCTCGCGTCAATTGCCCCACGTTTCGAAAACCCCGCGTTCAAGTACCCCCTCCCGTATTCCCTCCGTACGAAAAGCCCCGTCCTCACTGCCCTGGTCCTGCCCTCTTCGAGCTTCAACCAACATTGTTCTGCCTTAACCTAAAATGTTAATGGTCTACACTGTGAAAGTCTTTGAAGTGAAAGGAACAACAAAATAAGGTTAACTTGAACCGCAGAAAAACTTAGGATGACGTACAAGGGGCCAATGCATAAGTCTGCATAACCAGCGATGCACTCTGCAATTATGGAGGTATACGCAGACGTAGAATTATGTACTTTATCTGCCTAGATGGATACAAATATTTTTAGAACAACGTAAGAAGAATGGAAGTGGTGTTTGATGCTGTATACGAAATAAGTATGGCGCCATGAGCGGCGGGTTAGCAGTTTTGACAGGACCCACTTCGTCGGAACTGAGAAACCGCGCGTGATTCAGAGTCGACCAAGCTTTGGTTCAATGTTTACTCATAAAAACTGCTAACTTTTAAGGTTTTGCCAGTTACTGATATTTTCTGATTGTTCTCACTTCTAAAGTCCCAAGATGTGGATGTGTATGCGTACGCCCGGACAATGGGAAACGTTATCCAGTTATGCCTTACTTGAATCACGGGTACGGTCTGGCATAGCCTCCTCTATACTCAGAAAGCCTGGCAGTTCGACGACGGAGCCGCAGAGTGCGTGGTCGCAGATTTGGAGTGCGAGGATCTGGTAGCACAGATCACAAGAGAGCAATTTCTCGTGAAACCTGGACGTCAGCGCATAGCGTTTGCAGTGGCAGGGACCTGAAACACATTTGTTCGCTCGGGAGAAGTGTGTTTCGGCATCTCGCCGCAGTGGGGCGCCAGTCACGTGGCTCTCCACTCATCCGTTGTCTGCAGCTCCACCTTTTACATTTCGGCGGCCCCTTCTCGAGGCGATCTGCCAGGCTTTGTCAGTATATAGGTGGCTATGGGCATGGTTATGTTACACAAGCTCGTGTGCACACTTACTGTCTTCCTGCTTTGCCCTCGCGCTCAGGACGCGGCCACCTGACATTGGGGCTTCGCGTCATCGGCTTCTGGAACTGGAGCTTTTGAAAGCGGGGCAAAAAGGCCGGGGCGTTTGCCGGGGGCATTTGCCGGGGGGCATTTGACACGGGGCTTTTGACATTGGCTGCTTTCGTGCACCACCCGGCTGCGAGTGCTAGTTTTCACCACCAACTTCGTGTTGAGCGTTTGCCTGATGTCGATCTGATGGCAAAGATATACACGTGTTAGAAGGAATTGAGCGAAAGCAGTCGAAAACTCGACAAACGCCGTTCGCACTTGCGGGATTGAAACTCTACAGTTTGTACTCCCGACCCAAGTGTCTCAACGTGCTGCCAAGAAGTATATTAGTAGTTTCTCAATAAACAATGTACTAATGTTTGCTCGTAGCTGGCGAGATAGATTAAGGTGCTTTATTTTTAGTTACGAAGGAGGTCTTGAACTGACAGAAGAGGCTTTTCGGAACTCTTCAAGGCGCGGCATAGCCGTTGAGATCTAATTTCTTACTGTCAGATCTGATTTACTAATGCATGTCATTTTGACGGCCACGATGTTATACCAAACCATTTGAACCGCACTGCAATTTTTTTTGTGTTGTGTTAAGTTTTTGTATGTTTAATCATTTTGTGGAGTTCCGTTTTAACTGCAGCATTAAACAACAACTATGTTGATTCGCAATTTCAATGTATGATGCAATTCGCTCAAGTGACTTATGTGCTCTGCAAGATGTATACAAGAGATGTGATTTCCCTGTCTAAGTTAGAGTTGAGGTAATACCAGGAAAGAGCGGATACTTGTCCACGTTCTAATCGCTCCTTACCGAACTGCTCGCTGCAACGTGCAGTTTAACCCTTTCCAGTTGGCAAAACTCTGGCATATTACTCGTGCTGTTTGTCGTACCTTCAAATATGTTCGCCAAGAACCACGTACACTGTGTGACCAAGTTAGCACGAACACGACATCTGCACTTTTTCACACTTTTTTCAGCTAATAAATTAACGACCTCTAAAGCTTCCCGCGTAAGCTGTTACCCTAAATAAGCTCATAGTGAAAAAAAAAAAAACGGGACTGGGAGGAGGACAAAGAAGAGAAACTCAGGGGACAAGCGCTATGAACTCCTACCGAGTCACCGAAATGTCCATTCTAGGTGAGCCTTTTCTACCACAATACTACTATAATTTTAGTGACAGCCTTTCGCGTCTTAAAGAAAAAAAAAAGCGATTGCTTGTTCGTGCTAGTCGTGTTGCCATCTGCACGACGACCAAAGACACCCACAGGAAAACCGCCTGCGCTTTATAAAACTGAACGTACCAACGAAGAGTCTGCGACTACGTGAGTCGCTACACAAATTCAGGGATGTGCGATGTTTATACACGGCAAATAAAGTTATTATTTCAAAAAACAGTCTCGGAAACATGAATTGGTCGTGCAGCATGCACGTGCACCATGTTTAACTCACTACCTCGGGTAGTGAGTTGAACTCTGAATCAGAAAATGTAAGCTCAGTATGTAAGTGACGCGGTGAATATGCAGCAAAAATAGCATAGCTCTTAAATTGTCCAAACAATTGGTATACCAAAATGATCCATCATAAAAAACACGCATTAAAAGCAAAAAAAAGAGTAAAAAAAAAGACGGTGCTTCAAACTTTGTGAAAAACCGCTTGCTTTGAAAGGAATTTGGCGGAGCGCTGCTCTGTATTGCAATTGCGGGAGGAAGCACACGTTGAGCACTTTTCGTAGTCTTGTATTGTGCGGCTCCGAGCGTGGTGACGCGCTCGCATGGCATTTTAACCCTTTGTGAGAAGACAACAGCAACACAGAAGGCTCATACATTTGCTTGATATTCCCGTTATTGTACCCGGAATGAATTCGAAACAAAAATGGAATTTATTGACAAGCGATTGACGCACATCTCAGACTGCGGATGATCGGCACAGGGGATGCAAAACACCGAAAGCGTCCAAAATAACAAAAGTAAAAAAAAAACAATATGTACGACAGTCGAGGTGCTGAAGCTATGTAAAACTTATTCGTAACTTTCACGACCTATAGGGGGCGCACTGGTGCCTATCAAAATGGCTGTCATCTGGATGATCGTCGTTGAACAGCAGTACGAGGCTGGGTCTGCGACACGTAAGTAATTCTAGTTTTGCTATATACGAAAAGTACTAGGGCCTTACTTCATTTCTTCAAGTCAAGAAGGTATAGGTAAGCCCCTTCCAGGAGCTAGGGAGCGCGATTCTCACACGGCGGGACCACCATCGCTGAAAGTTGCGAATATACGATCTGCTTAAATGGCCGTATTCGTTGCCCAACGTAGAATTGTGCAGTTCACTCTCGGGGTGTCGCAATAACTATTAAAAAAAGTGACTTCTTTCTTTTTTTTTTTGTTCAGGTTAAAGCCTCAGTGAACAATAAGTGCAGCCGATAACGTTGATGGCACTGACTTCGTGTGAATCCCGTGAAAAGAAACGAAAGAAGGAAGGGATTGGTAGCCCGTTGCCACTAAATTGAAAACGCCCTCCTCCCTCCCTGACTCCTCCCGATTCTGACTTATTTCCGATGAACAATAAACAACTACAAAATCCTTAAACGACCGACCATAGTAACAGTTAGGGTTCTATTGCGGCGCGGAATGTCCTATATAAAAGACGAGCGAAGTTGGCTTGTTATCCGCGCTCAAGGGTGGAACTATTTGATCTCAAACGAATAAAGGAGATGTTCGAAAAAAGGAGAGCTGTAGATGCTTCCAAGGGAGAGATAGAAGGCCGACGTTACTTCCCAATAAAAAGTAAGCCGCAGCGCCCCATGGGGCCGAGCCCACGCTGCTTTTAAGATTCTAAAATATGGGTGCTATACTTTGGACGCTACTATAGCCATCCTAGTTAATCCAACGCTGTGAACTTATCACGTGACTAAAGCATTCCTGCATGTTTCCGAACCCCTCCCGAAGGTCACGTGACACTCCCACGGCATCGAATTGGCTTCGATGACTCGTAGCGTGGTCTTCGGTCCATCGCAAGGTGAGGCGGAGTGTAGGGGTGGTCTAAGCCTCTAATGCCACGATGGGCACCCTCGGCAAGACCCGGCACCGGCCGTGGGCGGTCGTTCCTCGATCCCCGGTAATCTCCAGTGGGCAATCAAAGCACAGTGAGGTCTTTATATTACGAGAGAAAGCACTAAAACGGCGCCCCGCAGAGAATAATAATAAAAAAAGGCCAAAGAAAGCAAAGCTATAATGTTTGCAGCGGCTTGCTTGGATATAAAACCAGTTACTGCCTAAAGGCCACACCTGCCTAAAAGTCGCAGTTAGTTGCAAATATATGTCAACTTAACTCTCTGGCGTCACGCCACTGCGATGGCGCTGCTGTCACCATTGCGCATGCGCGAATTTGTTTTCTGCGCACGCGCACCACCCACGCCTGGTCTGGATGAACGAGGCCTTGTTAACAGCGTGTTGGTGCGTACTGTTTCTGTTTGGTGTGAAATCTCGAAGACCATGTCATCGCAATCACCCCGTGATGCAATTGGTACCAAAATATCAAATTGAATTAATCTATTTAGGGACAAAGAGTGGGACTCTCCGGGTGAAACACGTGTCACATGCAGCTTGAGAGTGCTTGGGGTAGGCATAATGTGACGTAAAAAAAAGACGTCTGCACAGAAACAAATTGGGGTGTGTGTACGTTAATACAGCCTATAGAACTCATTCTACCTCAACGGGCGACTTGTCTCCCAGCTGTAGATGAGAAATTGAGCCAGTGCAGTACAACCGCTAGCCTGGGGTCTTTAACGTGCATCACGCAGTAGTGATACACGACCGCACGCCTGTACGATGCTCATCCAGATCGAAACGGGCAGGGATGGGGATTCAACCCAGGATCCCTGGGTTCTGCAGCGCGAGCTTTTGCTCCCCGTTTACCGAGCTAAATGTCTGCAGATAAATTGTTCAATGACCAATTCGACAGAACCGCCATACAAGAAAGAAACACGCATCAGACAGTGTCTCTAAAGACTGTCTTTCGCATAATGTGTCAGCATTGTGACCGCGGCTTTACACTTTCACCCGGTAGAGACTGTTACTGTGGGGGGCGCTTGGTGGCGCTCGCAACCAAACCAAACGGTATATGAAAAAATAGCCGCGAATTATCGTCATCACCATTATCGTGGGTCTACGCACGGAACTTGGGAGCAGCGTGAAATATGCTATAGCAACACGCAAACCTTTGGCAAGGAAAAAAGTTGATCGAAAGTTGAAGGTTCATCTTTTTTAAAGCGCGAAAGGTGTAGAACAAATGTTCGTGTGCACGTAAGTGAAATTCAGAAAGCAGTTCTCACGCATCTCGACAAGAATGTTTCTACGCTCGTCACGCGGAGGAGAAATATATCTATTCGCTCCGAACCTTGCATTCTGCGAAACAGTGCAAAGACCGGAGCAGCGAATAAAAGTTACGAATCAGCAGAGATCCACTTCCCTTTCTCTATTTTGATGATGACAACAATGTAAATGCAAGCTCCAAGGAGCGAGCTCGAATTTGACAGCGTGCTTTGAGGCGATTATTTTGCCGTTTCTGGTTTGTTCATGAGCGCCGAATGAGGAGATCTAGAGAACTGAGGCCAGATTCATAAAAAACCTCTTACCTACGACAACTTAGCTACGAAGTTCGTAAAGTTACGATCATCGTAAGATGAGGCGAGAACGGTATTCACAAACGCGTTCTTAAGTGAGAGGAGGAAAGTTACGACCTCTTACGGAGAAACGACGACTTCCGGTGCTGTTGCTATGGCGACGGCGTCTTCGGCAACACGAACAACCAATCGGAGAGCTCGGCATAGTTCGGAGCACGTGGAATTTTAATAACAAACACAGGCTAACTACTCGTTGATAGTCAGCTCTGTGTATGTCCTGTCCTGTCTGTGTGTAAATGTTTAGTGTTCAAGCTGTTTCTCATAAACACAGGCGGCCTTTCCACCACCGCTTGACTGGAATTCGTGTCCGTGCAGGGATATATCGACGTAACACGATTTAAACGCTTCGTTGACTGCTACGAAGTCAACACACCTGTCATTGTTGGTAAAAGCGCCGTGCCAGTCGTTTGCAAAGCGACGCAGATAGAAACCAATCGCCGCGGCGTTTTTCGCTCGCCTCGGAAATGCAGGAGCGAGCCGACGTTAACAAAGATACGTTTCAACTACGAGTGTGTCAGCAAGAGTCGCGCAAATACCTGTTTACACTCGGAGCGGACGCGAGCGTTCGATCGAAGTCGCTCTGTTAGACCGCGTCTTGGCAAGCGCTTCGGGACCGATCTTTTACGATTGCAACTCGATACTGACATGACACTAGGCAAAGAAAGGTTGGACCGTCATCGCGTAGCTACCACGAACTGTTATAGCTTGACAGTGACGTAGCGCCGTGTCAGAATAAAAATGGCATACTAATAACAAAGTGTACATACCGTGATGCGAAGGTAATCCATACGGCGTTTATTTAGCTCTATATCACACAAAACAAGAAGACAGAATCAATGAGAGTCCCTTTTCGACGACAGCGTTCGTCACCGCTGCCTCGGAAAACAAGGAGATCGAGATGACGAGGGGAAGAGATTGACCCTTGAAATTTAGTTCACCGATCAAACTATTCATACGGGAAGGGTCCACAAGGGTCGCGTGGGCATATTCCAGTCAGCAAGCCAGCCGGTCGTGGGCAGACGGTCTTGGCCAAGGACCGTCGGAGCAATGCTGCGCCGGAACAGGTCGGAGCGGTCGGAGTGCCTGCTAGGCCTATTCTTCCGAGCTCGCTTGGTCGGTGGGATCGTTGCCTTTGTTGCTTTTCCCGGGTGTCTGTGGATCCAGCGTTGATGTTCGTCGTGGTCGGTTTCAAGTACTTCTTCCTTTTTTCTTGCTGCTTGAAGTCGGGACGCGCGAGAAGAGCACGTAGAAAATAAATGTCCGTTGGTCGTCGCGACCAAGTAACTGAGCGATGCTGTCGGCCATGTTGATTTGATCGTAAAAAGTGCGTAAGACAGCTTCGGAGCTGTCGTAGGAGTTTGTCGTAACCTGCGCAAAAGTTACGACAATTTCGTTTCGAGAATACGGATTTTCTCTCAAATATGTCGTACGCACTTTTTTCGTCGTAAGTTCGCTTTGAGAATCCGGCCTCTGACCTGGCTCGCTTTTTCTGCTGGGTAGCCGAGCGTTTGGACAGGCCGGAGCAGAGCGCGCGAAAAATCTCGAAGGCCATGGTGAGAGCATGACCTCCAAGATTTGACGCGCGTGATGTGGAAGCACGCAAGCATGCCGTTGAGGGCGCTGTGTTGCAGAGCTTGCTAGGGTGCCTACATGTCTGCCTGTCTGAGGGTGAAGACATCTATTGTTGCCCTGAATGAGCCAGCGCGTGACACTCTCGTGCACTCGGTGCGTGACTTGGGCGGTAAAATGGCATCTATGAATTAACCAAAGCTACGCGCTTGAGCTGAGTGACACCAGATTTCGCGCGCTTCAAAATGCATAAAAAATGATTGGGAGGAAAAATGGCTGAGATGTCACCACTCAAGCAAAAACGCGCGTGTGTATGAAGGCACTCTAGAGCTTGCGGCCATCAGACGGTTGACAGAGGCCTGGCGGTCGCAGCAGCGATGCTTTATTCGGTGTGAAAATTGTCGTACTCTTCGCTTGTTTTTACCTGCTCGGTTGAGAGAAGAATAAGCTTCATTCTATAACGCACCCCTGTGAAAAAGCGTGACTTGCGCGAGCAGCGGAAGGTTATTATCACAGCGTAAATGCCGTTTGGGAGCGCTCAGTTGCTTACGTAGTCTCGCGTCTTTAATCTTTTTTTTTTTTCGTTTTGCTGTTATAGAATAGTAATTCTTTATCTGACCTTACATACCAACATTAAGAAAGAAAATGAAGTTTGAATATGACATGATATGCGATGATTTCCTTTCCTAGTGTAAAAGCTCTTTTTGAATTTTTTTTTCGGCAGCTGTACATTTTGCAGTGAATTAAATAACTAGTTTTTGTTCTCGTGGTAAGGCATCTTTTTGTGTAGCGTGGATTATTGAAAGCGAACTTCTGCATTCATAGCCAAAGCTTAAAGACCAGAAAATGCCTGAATTAATTTTATCTAGTGAGCATCCATAATATAAAAATAAGCATGAATACTGGCAAGATAAATTAAGCAACTTCAACTGCTGTCTTTATCGAAGAGCAATGCCACTTGGAAACATTTGCTTTCTTTGACGTAGGTTAGAGGTAAGTCTTTTGGATTTCCTTCCCCCCCCCCCCTCTTCATCAGTTTTTTCTTCTCCCTTGTAATCAGACGATCCGATTCCGAGAAAAAGGAAGCCGTAGCTCGACGCCCGAAACAAGGAGTGTTTCTCTTTGCATGTGTTATAAACCCATGTTGCATCTCGGAACAAAACATCGCCGCTCTGTCGTTTTCTTCGCAGCATTTGACATCGTTGTAAGTTCCTTGTTTTTCGACAGAGCTAGCAGCCACGCAGTATTGTACAAAACCAGAAGAAATACTCACACCAACACGCCCCAAGCTAGCCTCGCTAAACGCTGCCGGACCGGCTTCCAGGCCACGCTGTGACTGGCAGCGCCACCTAGGCCCCTGCGGTTGAATTGGGTTACTCGACACCCAGCTCCTATGGAGATGCCGATGCGGTCGGCACACCTCCCAGTTCTAATACACTCTAGTACATTGGCAGACGGATGCAAGGTCCATTTACGAATAGGGTTAAACAGATACGGCTGAGCTGATGATGATAGTGCCTAAAAATGAGTGTAGTGACATCTTACGTGGTATAGCAGGCGTTCGGGACGCCTGTGAAGAAAAACTCTCCGTACAAAATAATTCTGACTATTCAAAGAATATAAAAAAAAGTACTAGAAAAAAAAATTACTGTTCGAGTAACGAATAAAATGAAGCAATTGTTTATTCGCCTTACAGAAATTATGAGGGTTCGCACACTCCTATACCTGAGCTGGAAAACCGTTTCGTTTATTAAAAAAAAATTACTCCACAAAAATATTTCAAATAAAAAAATATATATAATATTTGATATGAGCAAGGAATCGAAGCGATATACGATTCTCTTTTCGAAAATTGCAACTATTCGTACACTACTATAAATAATGCCACATAACAACAAAACACGCAGTGCAGAAAGAACTTGACGACGGATTCCCTGAAAGCTCAGGGCGACAGCCGCCAGTCGACATTTTTTTTACGTACCGCTTTATCGGAAAAGGTCTTTTACCGGCTTCCACTACGAGCATTCCCCCTTTTCAAGAATGTGACATCAAAACGTGTCAATGCCCAGTCAGCGGCAACACGGAAACCATCTTTATCGATTGGCATAGTTGCCAGAGCCTACACTCTAAGAAAAAGGGGTGTATATGGGTACTCCCCTGAGGGGAGTTAGACCGTGTCCCATATGTGACTCCCCTGGGGTGTCTGTGGCATCCCCTCAAGTTGGGGATTCCAAGTACTCCCCATATATACGGGATCACTTAGCACCCCCTTAAAGTCCACGGGCTTCAACCGACACCCCTTACTTCGGGTGCTGTTTGGCGCCCTTTGTTACATTCAGGTACTTATGGTACACCCCTAATTAGAGGAATTATTTGGCACCACTTACAACTCTCAGGGAGTCAATGGATCCGTTCTAAATAGGGTGCTTTTTGACGCCATTTGTTACACCCAGGTACTCATGTGACACCCGTAAATTAAGGCATTATTTAGCTCCGCCTATAACTCTCAGGGAATTACCTGATCTCCCCTAAATTGGGTGCTTTTTGGTGCCCTTTTTACACCTAGGGACTCGCGTGATCCTCATAATTGCGAGTGCTCTCGGACACTTTGCACAACCCCGAGGGTTCCCGCGACTCCCCACTTTTGGGGTTGATTTTGTACACCATGGGACTCGCGGAGTTCCATATGGTGAGGGCCCTTTTTCAGACCCCGAGACTCAGCTAACTGGCTTCTTCAGGAGTGCTGGAGCGGCGATTCCTCAGGCCAGCTGTCATACGAGAGAGTTCTGAATTCTTTGAGTGTCAAATTCCTTAAGGAGGCACTTCGAGGAGGTTTCAGAGAGAAGAGAATAATACTCACTGGCAATTTGCCGGCATCAAAATTTAACTGAGAACTTCTAGAGACAAATAATCCAGACATTTAAAAAAAGTCAGGTCAGCCAACAGTAATGTCAACCACGTTTTTATTGTAAAATCGAAAACTTGAAAAATCAAAAACATAAAGAAATAGTAAGTAATAAAAGCTGGGATCCTGCCCAGAAGCTTCGGGGCAACCATTTCCAGTGGTGTTTCTTTCACCCCAATCGTGCGCTCAAAGAGAGCCAAGGTGGACTTGATCCCCGTTGCACATTGAATGTCAAAATTCCAATACATCGCGATCATGAGGCTGACGCCATGGATGACGTCGCCAGCATCCACCGATAGGTCCTCCACCTGGACTTGAACAGCTGCAGATGTGAAGGCGTCCTCCCTAGAGAATAGGACCGTCGGATGAGGGTATGTTTCTGCTGGAAGCTGCAATATAATAAAGTACCACAATTAAAAAAAAGTACGTAAATATGGGTCATGAATATAAGTTCTATTATTTTTCATGTTTAGATATAATAATCAGAGTTTGTCTGCTTCCGTACGCTGTGTGACTGCATAATTTGTCTTTTAATGTCACGTAAGTGATTTCGATGTTTGCTGCCATTAACTATGCATAGTCACTTCAGGCCTTTCACGAAATGGTCACATATCATAAGATGGAGTGAACAGGTGGTACGAAGCGGGCAAATGTTTAGGTGATGCATAGAATTCGATTATGAATTTATATAAATTTGACCCGATTACTGCAACGCCAAGAGTCAAAGTGCCGCACAACAAATTTTGGAATAGGCGCAGGAAAAGGAAATATTTTTCTGCGCGCGCGTTTTCAATTTAAACATTGTTATGGGCTGCGTCACTCGCTTGGAGCGCTCTGTAGATCAAAGTGATTAACCCACCGCGTATTCTGTGAGGAGGTAGACACGAGTTTCGCTGTACTTTCGTGATGGGTAGGTTTGCTTTATCGGTTACTTTAGCTACTTTCTAATATCGTGCTAAAGAAAAAGATAATAATGTTATAAACATATAAATATGCAACGAGTCAAATTATTTCGTTACAATCGCTGTTAGTTGGATTTTAAATTTTATTTGTCATTTAATTACCGGTAAATATTCAAAAGGTTACTGAGGTTTTGGAGTGCATTCTGTGTCATTCTGTAAAGAAGTGTTGAAAGAACAGGTTGCTTAGCATAGAAGTTTGTGCCACTCGACACAAAGCCGCCGCGTGTGTTAAAGCAGCACAGCTTGGAGCACTGGAGCCAACGTTCGTGCTGCAGAACCGAGGCATCTCAAGCTCAATCTCCACTCCTGCCCATTTTGATCTGGTTGGGCATTGTGCCGACGTTTGCTTGTGTATACACTACTGTGTGATGCAGGTTAAAGACCCCAGGCTAAGGGTCGTACTGAACTTGCTAAATTTCTGACTGACTTCCCCTTGTCTAACAAACACACAATTAAGCAACCCATGAGTTCCTGAAGTGTGAAGATAATAAAATAATGATACGCTCTCCATGCACCACTGCGGCCCCTCTCCGAAGTCACGTGACACTCACACGGCCTTGGATTGGCTCGGATGGCTCGTAACATCCGCTGCGACCGGACGTTAGATGAAACGGAGGATAGTAAGACTATTAGAACACCTGACAAACATGTCGGATAGTGTTGCTTACGGTCTTCCTCCTCTGCGGTCTGCAGCTGCGCAAGTTTGAGGAACCGCGAGGCGTCCTTCGTGAGCCCATCTTCTCCATGTGCAGCTAGAGGATCAGCTCAGACCTTCGCTCGATAAGTACAGTGAGGCTTTCATAGGGTATCTTGTCACTGCGCCGCTCGAATTCGCTGACAATCTGTGGAAACAAAAATGATTGTCTGAAATAGCACCGTCCTTAGAAATAATAAGTATAACTTTAAAGAAGCGTAAAAGGTTGAATATAGTATAACGTTAAGCATAGCAACAAACACGCACCCTAGTAAATTAAACAACAACCTCTTCGCATTCCCTCAAAACCGGGAAGCGATCAACAATGACAGACACTTCTTTGCCGCAATGCAAGTGGAGGTTATACGTGTCCCAGTAACGTTTAGCGCCTGGCGAGTGTCCGTTTAGCGCATACTCAAAGGAGTTCGCTATTGCCGGAGAATATGAACGAACCGCTTTGCCTCCACGGCTGGAGTAATAATTTGGGAGTGTGAATGCCTTTTGGCTGATCTGAACTACACCTCAAGGTTGATTTAAAATCCTGAATTGTATATTGCGCCGCTTATAACAATATTCAGCGAAAGCAAAATATATCATTTTGACTTTTCTAAACTATTATTCATGGTAATAAACGAAACCAATTATTCAATTAATTAACCTAATAAGGAGCGATGATTAATCGTGCTAATATATTTTTACCGACGTCCAGCCCTACTAGTAATCAAGCGATTGAGATGCCATTGAAAGACCAAGACATGAAAGGTTTACTGAATTTCCCCTAAGAGGTCCCTCATTTTGTAGTTTTTTTAAGCAATAATTTTCTAGACAATCCAATAGCTATGTTAACATTTCGATATTTAACATTTTTCGACTGAAATAAATATTCCATGGACATTCCTGCTTGCAACATAAGCTACCAATTTCGGCAAGCCGTTTACTATGCGATTTTTGTTTCCAAAGACGAGTTATTCGACGATAACGCCAGTCGACTGCGGACTATCCCGATGGCCTTAAATATAAATTGAAGCAGCCAGTACGCTCTAAGCAATTTTCATTGAGAGAAATATGAAGCGCCATATCTTACCTGAATCATTAGTCTTTCGTTGACGAGCTCCTAGAAGGCCGATTCCAAAAACGCTTGGCGTACACCTTTCCCTGTTCGACTGCCACCAACAACGATCTTTTTTGTGGATGTCTTGTAAGTCACCACACAAGTGACACTGGCGAACACCACTAGAGAGGGGAGGAGGAAACATCCCCTCTCTCTTTCTCCACCATTCGGCCTGCTTCCTTCTTTCCTGCCTTACCCCCCCCCCCCCCCCCGGCCCTGAGCACTGAACCTCTTTTTTTTGTTTTTTTTTATAACAATTCGTTTTTTTTGTTTTTTTTTCTTACAACACCCCTAGCCGTATCACGTCGCCGGTGACGCCATGCGGGTACGGGACGGTGCAGCTTGGTGTGAACCAAGCTTTAGAGGAGAGCCAATGCCCATCCAAGGGCAAAAGGGAACAACAAGCCTGTCGAGTCCGTCCTTCTCGTAGCTTACCGAAATCGGGTTGAAGGACGTAAGGGATTATAGAGGAGCGACGGGGCGCTCGCGCACCTGCCTCCATTGTGCGCATACGCTGTGAACACTTCTGCGAAAACATTTTAGAACCTGGAAAAAAATCAGCTTGACGTTAGTTTTCATAATTAGTTCGTCTTCTTGAGGCCGCGCTCTGTATTCTCCATCGTGATTTTATGGGATAGCAGAGCAATTAATAAAACATTGTCCAGACTTGTTCTGACTTCCTGTATATTAAACCATGTCTTGTGTATAAAAAAACAAAACAAAAAAGAACTCCTGCTTTAAAAAAAGTTCATAAAAGTTTTTTTTTCTTCTGAGTTTCTTCCTTTACGTCATAATATTACCTATATAAGTGGGAAAAAAAAGGTACGCCTTTTTGTAGAACTACTGAGTTAGATCCCGGCCAGTGTTCGTTTGGATTCGGATAAGGAGTGCGATAAAGGGATCATAAAACTGTTTTCTTATTATCGTCGAATACCTGCACTTCATAACCTATAAAACGCGCATTAGCGTTTTTTTGCCACGCACGAGTAGCCGCAGAAGATGTTAAATAATAGCAGGCCGCGAGTTTGAGACTACATTTTGTGTTGTCTGTGTTTCTAGATTCTCCATTCCATGGCTTACAAGTACAGTATGTTGTTTTCCAACCTGCTCGAATGCCCTATGTATTTGTTACAGATGATGTGCCACCAATTATCATCACAGCCATGTGCTGTAGTTGTCAATGAACGGTGAACGCGCCGTACTCCGTACATTGATAGAGTTTACCTGTTCCCGTCACCGCAGTGATTGAATACGAGCCAAAATCTGAATGTCCTGCAAGGCATTGACTTTGGCCAAGCCCAAATACAGTGGTAACGCAGTGCTCGACTTCAACACATGAACCACGTTTAAATGTCACCGAAGTTCAGAATATATACCCGTGGTATATAACCATCGTGGTTTCCCGAAACTGCGTCAGCAAGCTTTGCGTATGAGTGACTTAAAAAAAGAGTTCGCGTGTAACATCAAAACTATACTGAAAAAAAAAAGCTTACAGTTTAGATGTTATGCATGTAAGGATACAATTTCTATGCTTCTGTCAGCATGCTTCTTTAAAGTGCTGAATCATAAAATTCAGTATGGTTTCATTGCCCTTTTTATTATTATTGCAAGATGCAGGTTAATACCCCACGTTAGCTGCCGCACTGCACTGGCAAGATTGCCCATCTACAGTGGGGACAGTTTCAATCCAGAACAACTTTTCACTGCCTAGAACTCCACAAAGAAGATATGCCCCTTTGGCTATGTGACATGTCAAATAGAGCGCCTTCCCGCGAACACCGGAAAACATAAACTGCACTTTTAAATTTAATTACGGTATTGTTTTTGTTTTGTTTTTGAAGCATGTGTTTCGATGAACGTGTGGAACTCCTAGATTGCTGTAAAACAAGCATCGATAGTACAGCCGGTCATCGCACTAAAGTGAAATGTTCTAAAAATTATTGCGTAAAGCACACCTAAAACTACGTTATCCAAATTGTCCCCTCTCTTTTGACAGCTTATACGACCAGTAATAATAGCCGAAGCTAAAGCAGTAGAGGCAGTGTATGAAACCCGCATGTCGCACATAATTATTTGATTTTATTCGTATTCGAACAAAGTTGTTTGTGGGGTCCTTTGAGTAACATAAAAAGTATGGGGCGGCCCAGTGCCTCAAATGAAATAACAATCAATATATTGCCCACAAGCAGTGCCCATAATGGGCGGAGTGGCGTTGATCGGCCGCTACAGGCTGCATCTCTCCCGAAAGCAGTTGTCAAAAATGTGAGGTTGACCGACTTCGGGCTCTATGCTGAGCAGGTGCTGAACAGATGCACGGTGCATGCTGCATTGTTCACGCAGGCTGGAGAGCCCCTCACGCGTTCCCCCAGGCGACAGGAGAATACGAGTCTCAGTCGAACGCTCACTTGTCCCCATCGGTGTAGTTCTAAAGTCAGCCACATGGGAAAAGACCCGCATTTTTATTTGCCCACACTGTCATTATGTCGCGGTTGTAAATACACATGACCTCGAAATATCTTATCTGAGTCAAGAGGTGTCCTCACTAAACAGAAGTCTTCAACTTTCGTCAGAAAAATATTTCGCGCTCCGCATGCGCGTATGCAAAGCGGAACGGCGTCCAGGGAGCACATTTGCATGCGCTTCCATGAGGCTTGAAGTCTTTTGTGGCAAAAGTCAGAATAAACTATTCTG
>JAZHYW010010833.1:0-51097 GCA_037355805.1 Ixodes ricinus | reverse complement strand
GAGCGCTGGGTCGATCCCCATGTGCGGGTTCGGAATCCCGGCCGAGGTGCCCGCAATCTGACGGAGGCTTATGTGCGGGATACGGCGCGCCGTGTAACCGAGCTTTCGGTTGCGGCACGTCAAAAGATCCCCAGGTGGTCCAAATTAATCCTCAGTCCTCCGCTGGGGCGTGCCAGATGCCCGTCGTTGGTTTGGCAACGTAAACCCCCAAATTTGACTTTGACAAAAATAATAAGAATAGTAATAATAAGAGTAATAACCACTCATCACCACCACCATCATCATCATCATAGTCATAGTCATCCTATTTCAGGAACATATCACCAGTGGCAGTGAAGTATGCGTGGGCAATAAAGGTCAATAATGGCTTGTGGTGACGCCGCCAGACTAAAAGTTGTGAAGACAGTTGTGGATGATGCCCGAAAACAGAAGCAGTAACTGCCGTTAAGACAAAAAGAATCTGTAAAGGCAGGCTTGAAAAACGTTTGCACTAGAAACAAGAAATCAAGATGACAATTATAATACATAGATCACACGTACTAGATGTTAGAAGACATTAAGAAGCATAACCGATAGAAACGATCACATCATATCATTGCCTGTCAGCTGTCTCAGGGTGTTAGCCTGCAGAATTTCAAAAGGAAAATTATTAAAGAAATCAGTTAGATCAATTTCAGCGTGTAGACCTGCCGCATCGAGTCAAGACAAAGGTCATTTTCGAAAGCCTCTTGAAAACGAAGCGAACGAAGCAAAGCGGTTTTGGTTTTGAAGTCAGCTGACCAAAAGTAGCGTAGCACGAGAGGTTCAATAAATAGTGTTCGGAGACAATGGAGATTTCAAATAGTGAAACAAGTCAGTACCGTCAGGAATTGAGCATCTCCATAGGAAACACTTTTCAATATATTTTTTTTAATACAATCAATTTTGCCATGCCAGTACCCGGAACAATTTCCAAATAACCAGCAAACCTCCAGAATATCTCGAATCCAAACAGCCATAAGCATGAACAATTATTTTGCGCACCGGTTAAGACATGTATAATGTTATTCTTATAACAGGCAACAAGCACTTCTCGGTTTGCACAAAAAGGGATGTCAGTGGAGTACACAAGGTTTAACCACAGTCAAAAACAATGCTTGACACATTTCACACCTTCTTCGACCTATACTAAAGGGAGGACATTTCGTAAAGAATTTTGAGCAGCAATACTAATGAGAGTGATGAAACTCACCCCAACACACTTAAGTGGATTATAAGAAAAATAGTTTGGCCCAATTCACATACTACAATCCACGGAGCACGTGCTAAAACCAGTCCATGCCCGTAATCGCAGCGCATTAAATTGAACGGTAGCGTCTTCGTCAATTAGTGTGACGTGAATATGACCGTGTCGTCTGCATATTGATACAGTTTGCCAATCAGAAATCAAATGATATGAATATCATAAACAAACAAATTAAACAGTAGAGGAGATGACTGAGCCTCTGAGGTACGCCATGTTTCCTGTATTGTTCGTAGACTTCCACGCCCTGCTGCAATTACAAGTTGTGAGTGATTTGCAGAGGTAGTTTGAAAGAGAAAAGCAAACCACGTAAACCTCAAAACAATTGAACTTTCACAAGGCGTCTCTCAAGGACCTCGGAAAGTAGAACCCTGAAAGTCCCCAGAGCATCGGCTGTTTCCTCTCCTGAACAAACGAAGGGCGAAATGAATTGAACTGAACGTATTTCAACATCATCATGCCGAGGACACCGGGCAAAAAAGCTACTTGAGAGCTAGCTTGACTGAATCCGGTGTCTTTGCACGTGTCAGAAAATGCATGTTTTAAAGAACAATCCTATTTAAACATTTTAAAAATTATACAAAACATACATTATAAAGCAGCGCATAAAACACGAAGGAACAGAAAACGCAGGTAGGGAACGAAAGAGCACTGACTCCCAAACTGATTTATTTTGAAAGAGGAAAAAGAAAGCCATAGAAATGGACCTCACGTGATAGTTGATAAGAAAAGGAAAACGATAAAGAAATGAAAACAAAATAATTTGTGCATCGGTGATACAAGGAAGATCATTTATAAACAAAATGAACAAAGTTGTCCCTGGATTAATCCCTGGGTGCATTAGAGTTGAGATAAACTGGTCAGAAGAGCTATCATAAATGCGAACAGTTTAGCGACGACCGATTAGATATGGACAACCACGAGCAAAGATGTGGGTTGAACCATGCGGCAAGCTTGTGCAGCAAATATATGACATACGACAATAGAACGCTTCTACGATGTGCAGATAGATGGTGCATCTGTTTGATACCACTGCTGCAGAGCAATTTAAAACGAGTCTAAATTTTGAATCAAGAGAACTTCCTTCAAAAAGAAAACGTGTTCAGATGCAGGTGCAGTCATTACGCTCATGTATAAAGTAAACACGTTGATGCAATACTTTTTCAAAGACCTTTGCAAAACTACATGACAATGACACAGGACGGTAACTATTAACCAGTGTCGGATCGCCTTCTGAAAATAGAGCCGCTACAAAGACTTTTCAAAGCTCGGGAAACGTCAGTGAGCAAAGAGACATGTTAAAAATATGCATCATGAACAGGTGCAACTAAACAACGAGCGGCTCTTTTATTATAAACATAGAAAGTATGTCATCAACACCGCTCGATAATTCGGATTTCAGTTATTATGAACTCTACATATCCTGGTTCACCAACAGTAAACGGAGACAGAAAAGTGGTGCACTCAACATTAATAAAAACCAAAAGAACTACTCACGTGATATTCGCCGGCAAACAATGGAACCCATTATCATCTTGAAGACAAATGATTTCTTTATTTCCACGCAGTGTTGCTTAGCAAAGCGCCAGAATCTCCTCTCGGACTTTTTCTAAGACTTTGAACAACGCTTACTCGGGCGCAAACGGTTTTTGCCAAGGCAGCAATGTGTACAAAATGTTTGATGCCATAAACTGTTGGCCTCATGAGTAGAAAAAATCGTAAGGGTGCAGGCGAGCTGGTGAATATTGAATCATGCTGCGAATTAACTCTGAGACTGCGGTAGAGAAGAAACACCAAAAACGTAGCGGAAAGAAAATAGACAGGACGACGTCTCCAACCTCGGCTAACTGGGTTTATTTAGTCCACCTCTATTATATAGTCACAATCTCAAGGTCATCTTCACCAACAACAACAACAAAAAAAAAAAGAAAAGTAAAAAAGCAAAGGGTCGAAGTCTAAACAGTTCAAGCGCCACAGTCTTTCACAACAACGCAGTAAAACGTTGTATACAACCTTACAGGTCGATGCGATGAGGCAACATCCATTAACCCCTCACACTTGAACAAAAAGGATCAGTGTCATACTTCGCAATCATCCTTCGCCCTCTCCACATAAAATACAAAAGCAAGCACGCACACATTAGAAACGGCAGGTTGGGCCAATACACCTAAACACCCCACAAAGCAAAACAAACACACACACATAGCAAATTGCATTTCAAAAAAAAGAAAAAGATTACACTTAGAAAGTTTTTTGCAATTGCTTCCAAACTGTGGTGACGCCTGACTTTATGCAGCTGCTCGCAGAGACTCTCATCCAGCACTTGTCTCCCCACTCACTTTTCACACTCGTTCCTTCCGTTTAGGTAGTTTCCGTCTGCCCCACCAGAGCGCCGTGCAATTGTCACATTCATAGAATATGTTTTGCTATTTGCGAGTTTTGTGCATTGTTCTTTACACTTCTTTTATGTTCGTTTAATCTATCATTTATGCATCGTGACGTCTGTCCTACATACTTAAATCCACAATCCAATGGTATCTCATAAACTACACCAGTCTCGCAACATACCGACTTTTCCGATGAGCTTTTTTGCACTCACTCACGAACCTGTCTTGAAATGGCGTCAGTTTACTTAATCTAAAGATCTGAATTAAAGACCGTGTCATTCCAAACTGCCCACATATATGGCGCAGTCTATTTTACGTTTTGATGTTTCTTCTCTACCCCAGTCTCAGGTTAATCCAGCATGATTGCCTCTGTGGTTGCTACTTCTTTGTATAAGCGATGGACAGTGCAGGTTTTCTTCGTAATGTGTATTTTTTAATTCCATTTTGATCCGACTAGGATAGTGGGAGAGTTGGGCGTCAACCATTTAGGAACGAAGGCATCCACAGCTTTCATAACTATCGTGTTACGTCTATGCGGGTGGTTTCAGCAAAGTGGGATAACCTCGCTCCGTTTAGCGAGGGAACAAGAAAATACAGATTAAGAATAGCGATACGGAGGTGCATTATTAAGACAAGAAAAAGTACAGATAATGCAATGCTAGAGTCATGCCGAAACTAACAGTTCATATCTTAAATTATTGAGTGACTTGCTCTCCTTGGTTTCTGCGCGGCTTCGTTAAGAGCCCTTGTTATGCGTTGGTATTATTGTGACCGTTGACTCAGCGTCCGAGCTCGACACCGATGAATCCCTTCAGCGCACACGCAGAAGGCTGCACCGTGTAATCGAAGTCGTGGCTCGGGATGTGGTCGAAGTCGTGGTGCGAGCACAGTAGGAGTCGGGCAGGGGTGGCAGTCGAAGGCTCTTGTGTCCTGGAGCCGTGCCAGAAGACGCGGTCGAAGCGCCCCTGCCAACGGAGCATGGGGGATGCGCGTCAACGACTATAGTTCTCCTCTCACAGCTTTCCTGTGAGGACGTGGAGCTCGTGGGTCGCTCGTTTAAGCAGGTCGGTGTGCCACTTTACGGGATGAATGTACCCAGCTACCCCCCCCCCCGAACGACGGGCAGTCGGTTTCCCGGCTAAAGGTTGAGCCGAAAGGAACCATGAGGTAGGGAAGGACCACAGCAGTTCATCTGGGGCCGGAGGTACTCATATGCAGCGCCTCGCGAAACAACGGCGTTGGTAAGTCGGCTATCGCACGGTCCCTGGGTGTCGGCGAGATATCGTGCCAGTACTCTACGGATAGGCGTGTGACGGCCGAGCGTCGCATAATTGTCTGCTTTGTATCGGCCGCACGTCCTGTAAGTCTGCTTTGCATCCGCCGCTGCATATCAATTGTTCAGAGTTACATAAGGCTATATGAAAAAGTACTTGAATTAATGTATAAAATAAACTATGCGTTATATACCTCAAGTAATAAATACAACTGGCGTAATGTACTTGAAGTAAAGTACAATAAATTCAATTACTTCAAAGGTCCAAGTATTTCTTAACACAACCTACCGTAATATGCCCCTTTCATTATCGTATACATTTTTTTACTGGTATGCATTCCCAGGAGAAATCAGGGGGTTTATTCGTTACTGATATTGCGGCGAATACTGGGTATAGCCAATGTGGTCATAGAGAAGTTGTTTTCCTCTCTGGCTAATAAACTCATTAACAAATCAGGTTATAAGGCACCTATTTCGATCAGTCCTTTAACCACCATTACTTTCACCAAAACAAAATTACCATATCACGTCTCGAAAGAAAATAACCAGTTTTCCCATGATGATAAGCAATTTTGTTTTTTCGAAGTTCACACAGCATCTATTTGTGATACAAATTTAAGTATTCCAAATTCGTGGAATGTACTTTGGAAGTCGTGGAGATGCATTTTCCTCTGAAAGTACCAAGAATATACATTTCACAAGGTACAAGCCTATACACAGATAATGTTCTTCAAGTGAAGTATAGCTTTCCTGACCTCATCTGATGTAAAGTACTTCAAGTACAATGCATTGAAAGTACCTCCCTACTTTGATATTGTTGCAGTGTAGGTGTAGGAGGAAAAGTAAGAGCATGTTTCGAACGTTTTGAATGATTCTTGTGAAAGCTAGGCGTTATTTTCTGAATGACGCTGAAATTCTCGTACTTACGATCATCTGGTGGGCTAGTTGGTTGATCATTATGTTGAATTCACAGCGCAAAATGACAAGGAAGGATAGACAAGGGAGACAGGATAGAGCGCTGACTAACAACTGACGTTTAATGAAAAGGAGAAAGAGGAAAAAGAACCCAAGAATGCTTTTAAAACATGCGAAATGAAACCCGCAAAAACATATGCTATAGCTTGAGTTGGCTGAAAATGAATTGCTAATAATACTAAGGTTTGAGCTGCACGCTTAACTGACTTTTAGGAAACGGTAGAGTCCCTGGACGACGTGCGTAGAAACTCTGGTAGATAAAAGAAAGAGGAAGTTTACGTTTAAAATATTCACAGGTGCTAAGGATCGTTAAATATCGCGACTTAAAAATAAAGTTCTTTTGGTGACAAGGCCACGGACGGCGCGCTTACGCAGGCATCCCCAGTGGACAGAATAACCTGTGCCTCGTAGAGCTCGCGAGTTCGTCGTTCCCCGAAACGTTTCAGGATTCTTGTTTTCCTGAACAAGGCCGGAGCATTGGCAGAGTCCTGACATGTATGGCAAAAGCGGCCTGCTGGCGACGACCTTGGTGAAGCGGCATGCTCTCTAGACGATCGTTCACACACTTCTGTCTGACCCACATACACTTTCCCTCAAGTAAACGGTATTTCGTATACCACTGCACATTGGCATTCGACGTATCTTTGTTGACGTTGAACTCCACACACACCCTGTTGCTGCTTCTTGTTGTTAATTTTCGGACACAACTTTTTTAGTTTGTCCGGTGCAGACAATCATCGACTTTGACGTTGAACTTCGATGCAAACTTTCTTACGATTCTTTCAGCCAACTCAAGCTATAGCATATGTTTTTGCGGGTTTCATTTCGCATGTTTTAAAAGCATTCTTGGGTTCTTTTTCCTCTTTCTCCTTTTCATTAAACGTCAGTTGTTAGTCAGCGCTCTATCCTGTCTCCCTTGTCTATCCTTCCTTGTCATTTTGCGCTGTGAATTCAACATAATGATCAACCAACTAGCCCACCAGATGATCGTGATGCAGTTTCTTTCTTCTTCAATGGGCCCTTTTCCGTGTGTTTCTCCGATAGACTATGTTTCTTTTTATATCAACCTGATCGCCATCTCAACATGCAAGGCAAGATTCTATTCTGTTGCTATCAGATACGGTGCAGTTCCACCGGACCTACAAGGTGTGTTCGGCTCAGCAAGACCATCCCAGCATCATGCCAGGAGGATATGCAAGATCGTCCGCGCTGAGCTGTGGAGGCAAGTACGGTATTACCGAACGTGCCACTGGGTGCTTGCTGGTGGTGGGGATCCTGGCGGTGGCCCAGGGCGACGACACAGGTCCTTCCTGGATGCAGCAAGTAGGGCGACGGAATTCTTGTGGTCGTCTTATGTACCACACATAAAAGGCCTCCGAGTACAAAACACCAAACACAAAGGAGAAAGAGTGACCTTGGTGGGAGATGCGATTCTGCCCGTAGAATTAAGCAAGATACTCGGAAAAGGACCGAAATTTTGCACAGCTCCAAAACACCAGGGAGTGCAGCTGTTGTCTAACATCCATGACATAGCTAATGAGGCTCACGAAAGTGAAAGAACCCGATGTATTGAGGAGTTTCGACGTGCTTTTGTGATCTATGCCAGATGGTAGTCAAAGAAAGATGAACATGTCACGTTTAGTTGAATACTTCATCGCAAACGACTTAAACCTGCTGGTGTCTGATAAAGAAGGGGGCTTTGTGGTTATATTGCCGCGAGCGCAGCTGACCAAGTAGGCAGCGCGCCCGTGGCTTAACGGTTAAGGCGCTTGCCTTCCACGCAGAAGGCCAGGGTTCGATTCCTGGCCGCGCCTACACATTTTTGTTGACGCTGTAATGTGATGTTCTAGTAAATTCGAGAGCCGCCTTGCTAATTCGAGGTTAGAATGTTCTACGCGACCGAACCTTCTACGCCGAATGATTCCGGAAGCCCACACGTGTACATAAGGGGCTCCGCCTGGCGAGCCGAGTCAGTTTCGCCCCAGCGTTCGACTCTGCTCTTTCGCCGACTTCGACGCCCGCGACGCTCTACTGTTATCTTTTGTTTCCTTCTTTATTTTTGGGCACAAGTTCGCCCGATTAAACGTTTAGTTTACTCAGTTATTCACCGCCTCATCACTTGTCATTCGTGACATTTTGGTGGAGGTGCGGGGTATGAAACCCGTGCAGCGTACCCCTACAAGAACACGTTCTGCAAGCCCCGTTCCCCGACGACCATCCGTTGAAGACTCAGAGCATCGTGCCAGCCGCCGACTTCTGGGACAAGCTCCTGAACTCGGACCACTCCCGGCGAGAACAAGGCAAACGGCAACGACGATGGCTTCACCGGCGACGCAGACCACAGCAGCACCCGCCGTTGTTTACCTGCCCGTCATTCCACGAAGCCCGACTTCCTTCCACGGCGAGGTCTCCGAGGACGTGGAAGACTGGATCCAGGACTACCAACGTGTCGCCCGACATAACGGATGGACTACGGAACAGTGCCTCCAGAACCTCTACTTTTCGCTGGAGGGCACAGCGAGGGACTGGTATGAGAACCACGAGGCGTCCCTTACATCGTGGGATACCTGCATTGCTGAACTTAAGCGAACATTCGCAAGCCAGCATCGACGACAGCGGGCTGAGGACCTTCTGCACACAAGGACCCAAGGCCACAACGAAACCGTTACCAGCTTCGTTGAGGACGTGCTACGCCTCAGTGCCCGCGCCGACCCTACGGCCAGCGAGGAAAAGAAGCTGCGCATCCTGATGCGGGGCGTGAAGAGCGAAATCTTCGGCGGCCTTGTTCGTCATCCCCCGACGACAGTAGCTGAATTTGTCGCTGAAGCCACGAACATGGAGCGGGCTTTGCAAGCACGATCAAGCCACTACAATCGTCTCGCCGGCTCCCATGCTGCTTCGGCGATTGCATCGTCGCCACTTGACCTGGGCAGCCTTGGTGTCGACAACCTTCGCCAGATAATCCGCGACGTCGTTCGGGAAGAAATCAGGAAGGTTCTGTCCACTGCCGATCGCCCTGCCTCGCTTTCCATGACGGAAGTAGTGCGAGAGGAGGTGCAGCGAGCCTTCCAGCAGGAGGCTCCCGTCGACCTGCCACCACCGGAACAACCGACGGTGAGCTACGCAGCCATGGCCCGACGACCGCCACCTGCTGCCCGTCAACCTCCTGCGCCGCAACGACGAGACGCACCAGCACAGTTGTACCCCCGACGTCTCGACGATCGACCTCAGTACGTCCGGCGAGAACAACCGGCGCCCAGGAAGACCGACGTGTGGCGGACGGCCGATCGACGCCCCCTGTGCTACCACTGTGGTGAAGCGGACCACATCTACCGACGATGCCCCTACCGCCAGCTGGGCCTACGAGGGTTTGCGCCCAACGACCCTCGACCACGTCTTGGAGAGAGGCCGCGGGACATCGAGGACTACCTCCGCCGCTCTTCATCTCCTGAGTCGTCTCCCCGCCGAGCATTCCGTTCACCATCTCCCCGACGCTCGCCCTCGCCCTTCCGCAGGTCTCGCCGAGACAGCCTGTCACCCATCGCGTCCCGTCGGGAAAACTAGGCGCGGCAATGCCGGGAGGTGGTGTTGCCGAAGACGAACGGTGCCAAGATCCTCCAAGATCGTCGGAGCTCTCCCACTCTAACGCCGCAACGCCCCGAAACGACGTTTCTGTAACAGTGTCGAATAACCTCAACGTTATCATCGACGGCCACGATGCGACGGCACTCGTCGACACCGGAGCAGACTACTCCGTTTTGAGTGGGAGACTCTCTCGTCGCCTTCGGAAAGTTATGACGTCGTGGGACGGACCACAGATACGAACCGCCGGCGGACATCTCATCACGCCTGTCGGCAGGTGCACTGCTCGCGTTGAGATCCATGGTGAAACCTGCCCTGTCAAGTTCGTCGTTCTGCAAGACTGTTCGAGGGACGTCATTCTCGGAATGGACTTCTTGTGTGAATACGGCGCCATCATCGACCTAGCGGAGAACAAGCTGACGCTTCGGAAACCTATTCCGTCGGTGGAAGATCCCAAAACGACGTTAGCTGCGGTGCAGTCCTTAAGGGTGTATCCACACGACGGACCAAATTGCTGTTTTGGTCCCCGGGCCGCGCATCACGTGATCTCGACGTCACCGGTTTTTGAGGTCCGCTGGCGGTCCGCGCGCCCGCGCTTCTGAAAAATGCCAAGCGACTTTTCTCGCCCAAATCATGGCGGCGGACCGCGGCGTTTTTAGCATAATTGAAGCGCTAAGTCTGGCAACAAACTGACTTTTGTTGTTTGATTGGAACCCAAATTCAAAGCTGTTTTCTTTGGCGCCAACTGTTGAAGACGAAGAAGACGAACCTTTTGTTGTGGAACGAAAAGAGTTGACTATACAGACCAAGATCTTTGCTGCACATCCAGGGCTTCACTCCAGCCTGCCCTTTTCTGGTTCACTCAGTCGTCCTCGTCTTCAATAGGCCTCCTGCGCTGAAGCTTCGAACAAACTGTAGCGCCCTCGTTTTGGGTAGTACAAGCTCACCTGATTGAGCCTCGCACTGCTTATGGCACGTTGGTCGAGCTTTTTTAATTCTGCCTGGTGCTGAAGAACAAAAAACACCTTTGGACGCCAAAAATCGGCCAGACTGAACGCCGCAAGACAATCAAAAGTGCCAAATTCATGACACCGCCGCTAGGGTACGCGTCTATTGTCTCTGGGCGGTGACGTCGAAACACCTGTGTCGCGACGCTTTCATTTTTCTTTTTCTTTGTCATGTCTACTTTGGAACGCGTGAAACGGCATCTCATGGCTCGCGCTCTTAGCGTCTTAGCTTCGACGGCGTTCGAATTTTTGTTGTTTCTTTATATTTTCATCGTGATCTCGCGCTCCGCACCAGAGCAGGCACACTTCTGCATGCCTGACAGTTTGAGACGCTCAAGTTTGTACTACCCAAAACAAGGCCTAACAAGTCCTTTTTCGCAGCACCCCCAGTGCAACGCAGAGGCCCATGGTCAACGCCAGGGCTACCGCGGCCAAGCGTCTCTTTCGTTCAACCTCCATCTTGGCTCCTTACAAATAGCATCAAAGCAGCTCGCTGCATGCGTTTGGCGGAGCTGTGAGGTCGAGGCTAGACCGGCCCGTTCGCTCTGTCGTCTGCTCTTTGGTCCGCCGTGTGGATGCTCATTGCAGCCGGGCGGCCCGCGGGCCAGCGCATCACGTGATCAATCGGTCCCGGCCCGGTCCGTCTTGTGGATACACCTTTACGAGCCACGTAAACCTGCCGCCGCAGTCGAGTGTCTTTGTCCCCGTCGGGACCGAAGAGGCCACCTGCGGGCTAGCACTGTTGGAAGGAAGCATCCAACTTCTCCTTGGACGAGGGATTGGCATTGCAAGAGGCGTAACTGAGCTCCACGATGGCCGTACCGTAGCCCTTGTCACCAACTTCCGGCAAGAGTTGCAGCACCTTACAACGGGCACAGCTGTGGGCTACGCCGAGGAAGTTCAGGACTCGGCCGCGATCGCCGTGATCTCAGAAGACGCCTCTCCGACGCAGCACAAGGGAACCACGCCGTCAGAGCTCGACATCGACCCATCCCTCCCAGCCCCACAACGACGACAGCTGACTGACGTTCTCGCTGGAGTTCAGTGAGTGCTTCGCCACATCGTCAAGGCTCCGTCAAACAGCGGCTTGCGAAGCATCGCATTGTTACTAACGATGACGTGCCCCTATTCATCAGTCGCCGTACCGAGTTTCGGTGAAGGAGACGGAAACCATTCAGAAACAAGTCCAAGAAATGCTTGACGATCATATTATCCAGCCTTCAAGCAGTCCGTGGGCCTCTCCAGTCGTGCTGGTGAAGAAGAATGGACAGAACTCTTAGGTTCTGCGTGGACTACAGGCGGCTGAACGCTGTTACAAAGAAAGATGTCTATCCGCTTCCCGCATAGATGACACCCTCGACCGTTTACGCCACACCCGTTACTTTTCGTCGATGGACTTGAAGAGTGGCTACTGGCAGATTGAGGTGGATGAACGGGACCGCGAGAAGACGGCCTTCGTCACGCCCGATGGACTCTACGAGTTCAAAGCGATGCCCTTCGGACTCTGTACGGCGCCGGCGACTTTCCAGCGGGTCATGGATACCGTACTAACGGGACTGAAGCGGCAGAGCTGCCTGGTTTACCTGGACGACGTCGTGGTTTTTCGCAAGACTTCGACGAGCACTGAAACGGCTTAGGGCCGTGCCCTAAGCCATCAAGACCGCAGGGATCACACTCAAGCCAACGAAGTGCCGCTTCGCCTACGGCGAACTTAAGTTCCTTGGCCATGTCGTCAGTAGCGAAGGAGTACGTCCTAACCCCGCGAAGACATCCGCCGTAGCCGAATTTCCTCGACCATCGGACAGGAAGGCCATCCGCAGATTCCTGGGACTGTGCGCGTACTACAGGCGCTTCGTCCAGGATTTTTACGAAAATTTTCGGCGCCCCCGACACATCTTACGAAAGACGCCGTGAAGTTTCTACTGGGCGGAAGAACAAGAACGGGCGTTCGACGAACTGAAACGAAGACATCAGACACCCCCGATCCTCGGACATTTCGACCAGCACGCCGAAACCGAAATTCACACGGACTGCAAGTAAGTCCGGACTTGGAGCGGTATTGGTACAGCTACAGGAAGGCACGGAGCGAGTTCATTGCCTACGCCAGTCGCACACTGTCAAATGCGGAGCAAAATTACTCCACGACGGAAAAATAATGCCTCGCGGGTCGTATGGGTGGTCATCACAGTTCTCGTCCGTACATATACGGGAACCCGTTCCGGGTGGTCAGCAGACCACCACTCGCTCTGTTGGCTTGCAAACCTCAAAGACCCTTCAGGACGCCTGGCCTCGATGGAGCCTTCGACTGCAAGAATTCGACATGACTGTGGTCTACGAGTCCGGATCGAGTCATAGCGACGCCGACTGCCCGTCCAGAGCCCCGTCGAAACGCCTGGCTGTACCGACGTGGATGACGACGAGTGTTTCCTAGGCGCGTGGACACCGACGACATGGCAAGACTTCAACAAGACGATCCGGCGCTCCGCGCCTTGATTGAGCATCTAGAAGGCCGAGGAAGTACCGTTCCTCGTGTCTTTTCACGAGCCACCGCAACTTTCGCTACTCGAAGAGGTGTACTTTATAAGAAAAATTTCTGGAACCAGTAATTCGCCGTAACTTCTGGTAGTCCTTACCAGCCTTCGAGAAGAAATTTTTCAAGCGCTGCCACGACGACCCGACTTCAGGACACCTCGGTTACAGCCGGACACTAGCCGGCGAATACGTGAAAAATGACACTGGCCCGCGCTTCCAAGGACCGTCCATCTTCACACGCGATCGTGCCGCGAGTGCCAGCAACGCAAGAAACCGCCGTCAGCTTCAGCAGGTCGCCTTCAGCCGATTACCCTACTCAACCAAGCCGTTCCAGCAAATTGGAATGGATTTGCTGGGTCCTTTCCACCGTCGACGTTGGGAAATCGCTGGATAATCGCTCGCCACAGATTATCTTGCACGTTACGCCGAGACGAACAGCCCTTCCGTCAGGGACTGCAGTTGAAGTCGCCAAGTTCTTCATCGAGTCCATCGTCCTCCGGCATGGCGCCCCCGAAGTCCTGATCACAGACCGAGGGTCATCGTTCATGGCGCAGTTGACCCAGGAGATCCTTCGTCTAAGCCAGACGGACCACCGTCGAGACAACTGCGACACCATCCGCAGACAAACGGGTTGACGGAGCGGCTCAACAAGACCATCGCCGACATGATCTCCATGTACGTAGACGTGGAGCACAAGACATGGGACGAGGTACTGCCGTACGTCACATTCGGCCTACCAATGCGGCCGTACAAGAGACCACAGGAGTGATCGTCCTTCCAGCTGGTTATGGCCGGAAGGTGACGACTATGCGTTAGACTCCATGCTGCCAGCACGAGCCCGTCGACGACGGAAGCGATGACGCCCAGCTGGTTGCTCAACGGGCAGAAAGGGTCCGCCAGCTAGCTAGACTACGAATTCAAGACCAGCAACATGTCGACGCCGGCCGATACAATCTTCGCCGGCGTGACGTCCACTTTCACCCCGGGGACAGAGTATGGGTCTGGACACCAATTCGGCAACGTGGGCTCAGCAAGAAGCTTCTGAAGCGCTACTTGGACCCTACAAGGTTCTTCGCCGTCTCGGGGACCTAAACTACGAGGTACTTCCCGACGGAACTAGACCATCAAGACGACGCCAACCACGACCCGAAGTAGTCCACGTCGTGCGCCTCAAGCCGTATTACGAACGATAGAACTTTGAACTCTCCCTGAACTGTGAACTGTGAGCTGCGGTTCGCGATTCTGCTGTCCTTTTGTTTTGGATTTGTTTTTGTTTTTTCGTTTTGTGCTGCATCGGGACGATGCACATTTTTAAGGGGGAATAATGCCGCGAGCGCAGCTGACCAAGTAGGCAGCGCGCGCGTGGCTTAACGGTTAAGGCGCTTGCCTTCCACGCAGAAGGCCAAGGTTCGATTCCTGGCTGCGCCTACCCATTTTTGTTGACACTGTAATGTAATTTTCTAGTAAATTCGAGAGCCGCCTTGCTAATTCGAGGTAAGAATGTTCTACGGACCTAACCTTCTACGCCGAATGTTCCGGGAGCCCACACGTGTACAAAAGGAGCTCCAGCTGGCAAGCCGAGTCAGTTTTCTGCCCCAGTCGTTCGACTCCTTGCTCTCTTCGCCGACTTCGACGCTCTACTGTTGTCTTTTGTTTCCTTCTTTATTTTTGGGCACAAGTTCGCCCGATTAAACGTTTAGTTTACTCAGTTATTCACCGCCTCATCACTTGTCATTCGTGACAATATCAAGGACAAACTACCTGGAAAAAGCAGGAGTAGCCATAGACAAGAACTTCAACAATCTAGAAGTCAAAACCAAAAAGGTGAAGGCCATGGCGCTCCAACTGTGCACTAGGCTTGAGTTGATGCAGATGAAGAAGCTGATATCGACTACAAAGAAAGATCATTTAGACATGTTTTTCACAGCCAAAACCCACAAGAACGGTTGTCCTTTTCGGGTCGTTGTCACTGAAAAGGGATCATTGCAAGGGTTGATGTCACGCTACTTACTCCGTCACCTTTCTAACCTCGCACTGAATGATACATTTCTGATACCAAACTCCGAGGAGGTTATACAGTACCTTCAGCAGGATGCATTGACAGTCAGGTACGGATTTTCGCTCGATGTGGAAGACCTGTTTTATTTGATTCCACATTCAAAATTATTTGCAGCCGTCCAAGAGTGCATTGAGGCAAAGGGAACCACGTCCTTTCAAAACACGAATGTGGAATTTCGGAAGAATCATTCCTAGAACTTTTGCAATTCTACCTTTCTGCCACGGTCGTTGAGTTTGAGGGCAAGACTTACTTGCAAAAAGAAAGGAATTTGTATAGGGTCGTGCGTGGCTCCGGTCCTCTGCGATATTTTTCTATCACAGTGTGATCGGGCAATAGCTAATGCTCTTCCCATCGGCAAAGTTTCCCGTATTTTTAGGTACGTGGACGACTACCTGGTTCTCCTCACACAACGGCCGGCAGACAATGAATTACAAATATTTGACTACCATACAACCCACCTTCTTTGAAAAAGGACAAGGGCTCAAGTTCACGCATGAGCTACCGGTGAACACCGTCCTTCAATTCTTGGATCTACGGCTGTCTTTTTTGAACATCACACTGGTTGGAAGTACGCTCCAAGGTCCAAGAAAGGCCTCCTGCAATACGATTCGGCACATTCGAAGATTATTAAGAGAGGAATTGTAAAAACTCCCTAAATGCGGCGCAAAGAAATCTTGTGTACATTAAGCGGGGAAAGCTTTCAAGATCAGGTGCAGCGTCTTCAAGATTCAGGCTATCCAAGTTCAATCTTGTACGACGTCACCGAGTCCATAATCACCTCACGCGGACGACAGAAGATACAAAGGGACACAAATATCCGACCGGCTGTGCTTCCATACATTCACCGCATTTCCCACAACCTTAAGAAAGTTGCATCGAAGTTTAACGTCAAAGTCGTGTTGTCTGCACCGGACAAACTAAAAAAGTTGTGTCCGAAAATTAACAACAAGCAGCAGCAACAGGGTTTGTGTGGAGTTCAACATCAACAAAGATACGTCGAATGCCAATGTGCAGTGGTATACGAAATACCGTTTACTTGTGGGAAAGTGTATGTGGGTCAGACAGGAAGGTGTGTGAACGATCGTCTAAGAGAACATGCCGCTTCACTAAAGTTGTCGCCAGCAGGCCACTTTGCCATACATGTCAGGGACTGCCAGTGCTCCGCCTTGTTCAGGAAAACAAAAATCCTGAAACGTTTCGGGAACGATGAACTCGCGAGCTCTACGAGGCACATGTTATTCTGTCCACTGGGGATGCCTGCGTAAGCGCGCCGTCCGTGGCCTTGTCACAAAAGAACTTTATTTTTAGGTCGAGATATTTAACGATCCTTAGCATCTGTGAATATTTTAAACGTAAACTTCCTCTTTCTTTTATCTACCAGAGTTTCTACGCACGTCATCCCAGGACTCAACCGTTTCCTAAAAGTCAGTTAAGCGTGCAGCTCAAACCTTAGTATTATTAGCAATCCATTTTCAGCCAACTCAAGCTATAGCATATGTTTTTGCGGGTTTCATTTCGAATGTTTTAAAAGCATTCTTGGGTTCTTTTCCTCTTTCTCCTTTCCATTAAACGTCAGTTGTTAGTTCAGCGCTCTATCCTGTCTCTCCTTGTCTATCCTTCCTTGTAATTTTGCGCTGTGAATTCAACATAATAAACCTATTGCTATATTACCCAAGCATCAAGGAGAATGCAGGGATTGGTGTTCCACGCGCCGCACGTGCTGGCCTCAGCAGTACTAAATTTTCTAAAGCAAATACCTAAAACAAATGGCATCTTGCACGCGCGTTCGTCAACGCTTTATTTTGGTTATTTACTTCTGAATCTTTTATACGGGGAAGGCGTGCGCGTGTGGCGCGTGGAACACCAATCCCTGCATTCTCCTTGATGCTTGAGTAATAGAGCAAATCGGTCTATTCTCGTACTTACGCTAGCATGACTTCTTTTTTGTGCCCTTGTTTTGTCTAAACTTGAGTTATGCTCAGTCGTATGGAACACCATTGGATTGACTGAATCATGTATTTTTTTAGAAAAAGTGCAGCGTCGTCTCGTGCGTATTGTTCACGATAGATGGGTTGGGAGGCGCATCTATTTTGATAATGAATACTTACTTAATCTGCTTGACCTGGTAGCCTCGCACAAAAGAAGATTAGCGCGAGACATGACTTCTTTGTATAAGATAGTGAACGCCACATGTGATGCACCTTTACTTTTAAGTGCGATTTCTTTCAGTGTTCCTCAAAAGCGTATCAGATTTTCATTTCTTTTCTACCCGCAGAAAGTTTGTGTCCAGTCCCCGATGACACGCCTCCAGCTCTTTTATAATCGCGATAGGAGTTATTTAGAATTGTTTTCAGCCCTTTTTAAATTTTAAAAGAACATTGTTGGCCACTTGACAAGTATCTCTGCTCTGTTGTTCTCTATTGCTTTCTGTACTTTTATTGATTTCCTTTTATCTTTTCTAAACCAAGTCTTGCTTGTTTGTTTGTCTGTATCTGCTTTTTAATTGTTTGTAATATGTGCGCGCTGATAAGGCCTCGAGCTGTTTGTGGGCACATTAAGCAGAATAAATAAATATCAAACGCATTAACGGGCAAACAAATTGTTTTCGATCGCTCCCGAAAATTTGCTAAATCCACTGTTATTGCACAAATGTGTATAGCACTACTCTCCACAAATTTAAAAAAAGTCATACTTCTCTGTGGAACGGAAAGCAAACTATTAAATATAATTGTACTGTACTGACGGCAAGCAAGACTAATAAATCAAACACAAACGATCATGGAGATTGGGAGGGAAGCAGGACTATACTGTCAGAAGGATGCTTGCCGTGTACATACGAAGGAAACAGCGATATCATGTAATCCGCGATGATGCATAATCTGACTCTGGCATCACGGACCGACGTAAACACAAAGTCAAGATAGAGGAAGGTCGCCCACATTCAACGGAAGTCTGTCTCTCGCCGATGAGCTGTTTTTTGTCGAAAAGCTGGCATGGAAGCATTTCGGCCGTTACTGAAACTTTGGCATGGAAGTATTCCGGCCGTTTAGCACGAAAAACCACGGCCGCCACATGACGAAGCAGCAGAACACTGAAGAGCGCATTTATGAAACCGGACCTATTTGGCCCCCTGACTATCACCATAGCTTGTCACACGGCAAAGAGCTGATCAGCACGTCAATGTGAGTCACGTGACAAATATTTGTCTAAGCGATCTGGTCCTAGGGAGAGCGGTCACGTGTTTCGCTCCGACTCTCTGATTTACTTGAAGCGGCAGTTTTGCTCTCTTACAGCCACATGAAGACACAAAAACAGGGAAAGAGGCTTAACAAAGGGCGAGGTCGAAGAGACATGGACAATGCAGCTAAGCTCCCTCTGATTTTATGCCTGGCTTTCTCGGGCAAAAAGTAAGCGGATGCCGTTTTGCTTAACCTTTAATTTGTATTTTTCTCAACAGGAATTTGCGATCGTACGTCGAACTCGCAAATTCTGAACGTCCTTGTATAGTAGGATTTTGTCGTCTTCTCAGGACAGTGTCATCAGTTGGATCGCTGCCACCAAGGCAGACAACAACGTGCTGCTTCAATATCGGAAACCATCGGCTACACGAGTGACACCGCATCACCGATCCTCCAAAGAGGCCTGCCCACGTCAAGTCAAGAGGGATTTCCGGTTGAGCGTTTAACTCGCTAACTCGAACCCTAATCTGCTGTTGGTGAGTTGTGACCCATACCTCGTTGCTGTTTTTCTGTTTTTTTTTCTTTTCGACTGCAAATTTTACTTCGTAACTGGTTTTCGGCATTTCAGTGCTATCTTTGTGTACTGTGTGAACAATGGGTGTCTATCTCTGTACGTATAGAGCGCGTGTTGTTACATTCTGCCCGAAAAGATACGGTGAGGAAGAGGAAAGAGTCCTGAAAGTGAAAAAGTAGTGCCTCGTCTTTGCGCAAGGTATTCCCAAGATCTCACATTTTGCTAGTAATCGTTTGCATCGCGCAGTTGATTATGTGTTCCGGTGACATTGAGGCCAACCCTGGGCCGGATGATATAAAACTTGACTAAATACTTGAGAAGCGAAACACTGTTATCTCTGACAATGCAAGGCATCAAAAAGAAACCTCAGAAAAACTAAACCAACTGACGTCGGGGAGGAGACTTAAAAAACCGGGTTACAAAACTAGAAGGTGCGGTAGCCGAAATGACAGAAAAAAAAATCAAATTAGACAGAAAAACGATATGGTTTCAGAAATAAAAAAGTATAACAAGTTTATGAAAAACAGCAAGGATAAGATAGCTTGTAGGCCACTGTAGATGCTTTAGAAAATTAAATGAGAAGCAACCTGCTGATCAAAGGAATTCCTGAGGAAGGAACTAAGTCATGGTCCGCAACAGGAACGTATCACATGTTGCTTCTTTTTCAAACCGTTTGCCAATAAAGAATGGAGGTACACCTTATGTACTTCTTATGAGTTGTGAATGCGAAAGCACGCACGGCGCTCTTCGCTCCCTTCTTTAATATGTGGAATACAACACGCTGACCTTGGGCGTGTAATGGTGGAGCCGCTCCCTCGCGGACACGCAGCGCCATCGGGCGAGCGATTGTTCAAAATGTCGTGTACCTTGCAGCGCGAGGAAGGAACAAACAGCAGGCGTAGGTTCCAAGCAGAACGAACCCCTTGGTTTATTCCATGCGCCGTATATACTGGCACACGCCGTACAACCGATAAGAGGCGAGCGGACGCGATGATCTGTGATAACACAACAGTGTGATAACACAGTCAGGATGACACCACACAAACTGACGCGCGGCGGCCAATGGGAGTCTCGTCGACGCGCACCAGCCAATGGGACGGAAGTGTAAAAGGTGCTGTTGGCTAGCTTTGCGCGTGATTTCATTAGTTGCCGTTTGCATGGTTTCAAAACTGATGACGTCGGCTTTCTCCATGAGACAGTTATTGCTTTCGCATTAAAAGCCGGTGACATAAACTGAGCACACCGTATTAGCCAAAGACGAGAAGGTTTTAACTCACCAATTATTCTCAAATTTATTAACTTTAAAAGCAAGCAGGATGCACTTTACTTATAGCATCGAAGCTAAGGTAAACTAAACAGCCCTCGAGTTTGGACTGAGAAGGACTTCTCGCCAAGAATGCGGTTAATTCGAAAAAAAGCTATGGGATTTCGGGAAGTCTGTGCGAGCAACAAGCGACGAGTAAATTGATTTTTCTATAAGCTCTTTGTTAACCGTCTTATGTACATGTAAAATGCCGAAACTAATAGCGTAATACCAATCGCGAGAGAGCCTAGAGCCTCTCATTCTGCAAACGTTCAGCAGCATGTGACTTGACAGCAGCAAACCAGAGCCCCATAAAACTGTTGTCTCCCGCAATCAATGCCGACATCCTTTCTTTTTTGTTTTTTCTTTTTGTTTGCGAATTTTGGAAGCTTGCTGACAACGCAAGATCAGCTCGCGGCCAGCATCATATCATGTTCAACTGAAGTAGTCGATGGAACAGAAGCATGCTTTTCCGATACTTTGCCATATTCTGGTTTACAATTAAGTGCCAATTTTAACATAGCTAGGCTGATTGTCGGTCACTCTGGGCCATCTTGCAAATTGGCACTGCGCAATTTATCAGGGCAGTCCAGACAAAATAGACCGTAAAAACATATCACCTATAAAACGCGAGGAATAAGGGTGCGTTGAGATGCCTTTGTGATTGAATCACCCATTGAAGTGATGTACGGCGCTGCTTATATTTGCACCTGCTATTATGTCAGGTGACCGTTGCTTGTATAAGAAATCGCTGTCGTGGAGATTTTCGTTAGTAGCTATATTCTTGCGTTCCGTGACCCACAGCAAGCTTGGGATTCGTACTTATTTCTAACTACCACCGATGTGGGGCAATGATCAGTTGTTCGGTAATCTGGCAGCAGGAGCCTACACAATCCTCCTGAAAAACCCGACGTGGTTTGTTGCTGGTGACCTGGAATCCTTGTCATATTCTGGATGTCTATGCACAATCATCCGTTAGTACGACATTCTTGAGTTCTCTTTTCTCATTGCCCTGTTCATTATTCAATGCCCTCCCCAAATTGAAGACGAAACATTTAATGATGATGCATGTTTTTGGTCTTGATACGTAAGGCCGGCTTTATTTTCAACTTTCGAGTGATGGCAGCAGGGTTGGGCAGTATCGCGATACAAATGTATCGCGATAGTATTTCAGAAATACATTTCGTATCTGTATTTCTGTATCGCGATACATTTTTTTCGCCAGTATTTGTATTCCTGTATCGAAATACATTTGGAATGTTTCTTTGTATCGCGATACAATCAGGATGAAATGTATTTCGTTACATTTCTTGAGGAATACTCACCCCCCCCTCTCCGAAAAAAAAAATACAAGTCCAAACGCATTTTTTTTTTTTGCTTCTGAGGACATTAGGTTCAAGGAGATGCTTGGGCATTGTTACTATGCTGACCAAGGTTCCTTCCGATTCTCCAAACTATTTTTCTATGCGTCCTCTTCTCTCTTCTGAGAAGTGTTGCGTTGTCGGGGATTCGAACCAGGTGGCGTGCCAGGGGTGGAGTCAGAGCATCTTCTGTCGCAGGTCCTTAGGTAGGGATTTCTTGAGTTATTGTTTGCTGGCATCCAATGCCCACTGCTAACCGTCTCTCTTGCCTTAGCGTACACAGTACACCCAGCCGGCAAAGCTGAGTCACAGGCCGTTGCAGCACGAGCCTGGTGGTGGTTGACTTGAAATAGTAGCATGACTCACGCAGTGAAGTTCAACACATAATTGAATGCATCTGCGGCTGCGCCCGTAATATTGCACGGCTCAAGGGTACGTCATCAGTCGACGTGAACGTGACCCGCTGCTTTGGTGATCCGAAACCCAGGAAGGAGGCCAGACATGGCCTCGCTGTGCCAACCCAGACTTCGTACAACTGCGACTCGTCTCGAGCGCGCTGTTTCTCGGAGAGCTCGGACCTGTGCCGGCAATATCAGGTCGCAATCCACGATCTCTCTGTTTAGATGATTCTAGGCAAAACTTGAGGACTGCAATTTATGCGTCGGTGGCAGAGGGTCGGCAAGAAGAACCTTCACAACAGGGCTGCCACCGTATCGTTTTTTTCGACCGTAACAGAAGATAAGACGTGTTCCAGGATGCTTCAGGTGGTCCACTATTCTCAAAAATTCCAAATGACACTGCCTGCACGATCTTCAACGAGGTAACCTACAACGAAAATACGTATTGTCCTTTCATACAGCTGCGTGGTAGAGTTTTATGTTCAAGGCCACACCTACACATAAAGAAATACCAGTTCATTCCACCGTGACGTCATGTGATCAATTTTGACAGGGGCGTCCTTATTGGACAGGGGCGTGGTGACGTTTTGATGGCATTTATGGTGACATATAAATGATTTAGAGGTCGAAGTGTTTTCGCATCCCTCGTCAGACAGACAGAATGTCAGCGAAGGGACCATGGTCAATCATTAATGGAACGTTTTTTTGTTGTTGTTTTTTTGAGTCCATTGAAGACTTTTTGTCGTCCGAAACCACTACCTTCAAGGCAAAGTGCCAAGCGTAAGGAAAAGTAATTTCGGGATCAAAAACTTCAACTTCAAACTTCAAGCTTCATCTCAATTGGCGTCTCAAACAAATTTGAAAAATGTATCGCAGTATCAGTATTTCTGTATTTGTATTTCTGCCCTCCTTAAAATGTATTCCTGTATTTGTATTTCCAAATACTTTTCGGCTCTATTTAAAATGTATTTCCGATACGTATCGCGATACATTTTTACAGATATATTTCAGTATCAGTATTTTAGCTACTATTTCAATGTATCCCAGTATTTGTATTTCCAAATACATTTTTGAGTATTTCTGCCCAACCCTGGATGGCTAGTACCGCTGCGTTAAAATCACGCTTCCTAGCTCCCGGATGATCGACTTTACAATAAAGGCGCTTGCTCACACCTTCACGTGGAAGAATGACATAAGGTTCTTTAAAAGATTTTATCGCAAATCGTGTAAGAAATAATGATGAGTCCTCAAAATAATCTGGCAAAAATATGTGTTGGTGGGAAATATGCTACTACAACAAGACAGCAAATGAAAACTACATAAATGCTTTTAGTTCTTGAGTTCTGGGCTTCGAAAGGTTAGAAGGTAGGTCTTGCGATTTTTCGCAGTTTCACTAGTGACAAATTTTGGAGTCTCGCAACCTTCAGATTATCTTTTTTACAAAAATAACACTTTACTGCTTTAATACATTATAGTGAAAGGGTTAAAGATCACTATAAGTAGTGTTTCTATTTTTTATAAAATAAAAGTTTTGAATCTTGCACCTTTAACAAGAGTGGTCCAAGTTTGAAACCCGCTATCTTTCGATGTACAATTATTTATGGCATAAGAAACATAAAATAAAAAGCTTGTATTCAAGCATATTTAAACATTATAATATTGTTAATTTAAGTATAGGTAATTTAAAAGGAATAATACTATGAATCATGCGAGAATAAAAGCTAAAAGTTCAAAATTCAAGGTCATTTTTAAGAAAAATATATTTCATTTCTTTTCAATTTTCTTGTTTGAAACTTCTTTTAAGTCATCTTATAAACGCAATAAAATTTATTTTACATATATGGTTTGGTCATGTCAAGCAGTGTGTTTGAAAGTAAGACAGCGGGCATGGCAGAGAGTGGACATGGGAGCGCAAGCGTAGTGCTCACGCTTAACCAGGACTTGCTCGATTTCGCACAGCTCCCGTTGTTGGTCTTGGCCCGACCGATTCCCGGAACCGTCATTAACTGTCCCGGCCAACAACATCATCGACAGTCTCGGATCACCCTTATCGTGCTTCTGGCTTGGAGGGCCAGTCAGCTGTTTCATGGGGCGCCTTCTTCGCGGTTACAGCGCCATCACCCCTGTCGTCTCCCAAAATACCCTTCGGTGGGCCTATCAAAGGTGGTGCCAGAGCGTCACCGCGCCAATGGGCATGGGAGCGCAAACGTAGTGCTGACGCTCAACCAGGACATGCTCGTTTTTGTACAGGTCTGTAAACGTTTCTCCACTATATGCTAAGATAACTACCCACGTATGCCTTCTAGCTCTAGTGCTGCGGAGTGCTTATAGTATCTGCCCTTGATTGTTTTGGTATGCTTAAGACATTGCTACTGCAGTGAGGTGATGTAAAAACAAACCCGAGACCCATGTCTGCTTCTGAACAAAAACAGTTAGATGACATCTTCGTTATGCCGCAAATCATTGAATCCGAAATCAACTATGCTTGAAGCTGGACAAAAAAACCATCAAGGTTGACAAAAAAAGAAAAAACATGTCATAGCAACAACAAAGCCTTGATACCGCTCTGTCATTTCTTTCTAATCAATTTCTTTTTCAATTGAAAAGGATGTATCTATTATTGCTGGAGTTAAGCATGACAGTAATGAATTACAAGCTCTGACGTCTGAGCAGAGTGCTGCAACATCAACCTTGCTTGCTCGCATAGACCGACTCAGGGAACCGTTCGCGTCGTTCCAACGTGTTATTTTATGGTATCCCTCACGCTCCTAGCGAGTCTCAACAAATTTCTGAACAGAAAGTACTTGACCTTGCGAAGGGCAACTTGGGCGTCGCGGTTGATAGCTCAGGTGTCGAGCGTGCGCACCGCTTTGGTGCTTTACGTCAAGGGAAAACAAGGCCTCTCATTGTGAAATTCTTGTCTTTTAAAATGAAAAACCAGCTGCTTTTCCCAGTTCGAAGCTAAACGGTACACCCTTTTCATTATCTGAAAATTACTCACTGACTGTTCGCGCCGCAAGGAAAGCGTTGTTTGTATTTGCCAAACAACAAACTTCCCACTGAAACTACGCTTCGATAAACTTCTGATCGGTTCAAAGACGTATGTCTATGACCAATATTCTAAGTTAGTAAAGGAACTTCAACGATAGGTCAAGGCGGGGACTGTTCAAAACAGCAGATTAGGCTCGCACGAGGGCATCAGTTTTTTTAATGCCAATGATCGACGCAATTTATCTATGCGCGATAAGCTAAGTACCCTTATCTCGTCTTGCAGCGCCAAAATAATCTTACTAACCAAGACGTGGTTCACTCCTGACGTCATTGATAGTGAAACACTAGCCTGATCACTCAGACTTCATTATCAGTCGTCTCGATAGACAGAAACGGCGCGGTGATGGCGTTCTTATAGCCGTAGATCGCGAGATACCTATCAGAGTTATTCGTAGACATTCACAGCTTGAAATAGTTGCGGGTCTTCTTGCAACGAAGTTTTAGGTCTGTCTTGGTTGGTGTTTGTTACCGTCCTTCTTCACGATGATTTGTCAATATTTGCAACACAATATCCATCTTATACCATATTTCAATCTGGCGATTTTAACTTTCCGTGCATTAATTGGAACGACCCAACCCTCTCTGCCCTAAAAACTTCAGTGTTTGTCAACAATTCATTGCTGTCGTTTAAGATTTCAATCCTTCTCAGATAGTTTCCCTTCCTACGCAAGTCTCTCCTTCCTGTTCGAACATTTTAGATCTTGTTCATACTTCTCACCTGAATTATTTCTAACGCCTTTGGTATTCTTAGAAGGCATCAGTGACCACAAGTCCATTCACCTTTATATAAAAGTTGAAACAACAAAAATTTGTTCCTTCAGAAAATAAAATATTGCTATACGACAACGGCAATTTCGAAATATGAACCAAGCGTTGTGTGCCTCTTTCTTTCTTTTCTTTAATTAATTTTGATTGAAGAGATGTTAACGAGAACATGAACTCAATTAAAACCAAAGTTAGATTAAATAGTTAACATTATCATCCTATTTAAAATACCTTAGGCCTTCTTCAACGAAATCATGGTTCAATCGACCATCTTGGTTATCTCACTGTAACAAAAAAAAGGCGTCTCCGTTGCGCTAAAGGGGATGACACTCCTGAGTGCATGGTCCAAATATAAAAATCGTGCAGAGAACTACAAAATGAAACTACGAGAAAACAAAATCGTGTACTTACAGCAGACATCCACTTCTATATTACTTAACAACCCTCGCCGTTTCTAGGGTGTTGTTAACTCAAAAGACCACGCTTTACCCAACATTTTTAGCGACTCCGGTGATATTGTGCAAGATGATCAGTGTGCAACTTTGTTTAATAATGTTTTTTGCACTGTGCTTACACCGACTTCTACTGACTGTTTACCTGGTCACGTTCCTGCTGATTATTTTCCGATGAACCTTGTTTTGTAGAATGCAATGGTGTATCTCAAATTATAAACTTATTAAAGGTCTCGTTGTCGTCTGGCGTTTACAATATAAAAACAAAACTATTACGTACACTCTTAGAAATAGGGGTGTATAGGGGACACCTTTGTTCCTATATATAACACCCCGAAACTACATTTGGACGTTCAGTTCGACGGGCGTCGAGCTGGCGATACCAACTTTTACGAGCGGCTTGATAGGTGTTGCACACTAGCTATTTAGTACGTTATATCATATAACGTACTATACAACTAACGATGCGTGTCAAAGACTAAAAGAAAAACAACACTGAGTTTTTGTAGCAGGGCAAAAAACCTTGATTGTCTTAATGTAGCCTTTAATGCGTACATTAGCTATTTTAATTAAGTTGTCTTTGTCGACTATCAAGCCGCTCTAGAAAGTTGGAATCGTTGGTTTTACGTCTGTGGACTGAATGTCGAATTGTTGTTTTGGGGTGTTACATATGGGACAAGGGTGTACCCCTATACAGACCCTAGTTTTAGAGTGTAACACTAGCCTGTCTTCTAGTTTATTTCTGACCAAAATATTTCAGCAGTCTTTGAAGTCGAGAGTGGTGCCCGAGGACTGGAAAAGTCAGCAAGGTAATTCCGTTGCAAAAGAGCGGCAGTAAGTAATCTCCCCTCAAATACAGGCCTATATCTCCCACTCGCATCCCATCTAAAATCATGGAGCATTTCATTTTCACGCATCTGTGATTTTCTCGAAAGCAACTCCTTTTTTTAACAACGAGCAGCGCGGTTTCCGCCACAACTTCTCTTGTGAAACGCAGCTCCTATTTCTTACTAATGATCTTCACCTAAACCTTGACTCTGGCTACCCCACTGGTGCTGTACTTCTGGATTTCCGACAAAGCCTTCGACGAACTGCCACATACACTTCCTTCTGCTGAAGCTTTTCTATACTAAACATTGACCATAATATACTAAAATGGATCGAACCATTTCTACTGTAACGTCGTCAGTTTGTTTATGCTAACCACACAAAACCGTCCCAGTGTTGTTTCTTCTGGTGTCCCCCAGGGAACCGCACTCAATCAATTACTCTTAATATATATTTATGACCTTCCTCTAAAAATCTCTTCCATTGTGTGACTTTTTGACGATGACTATGTAATAGACCGTAAAATAACCTCCACTGACAATATTGCAACGCTTCAGAACGACATTTCTAAAACGTTCTGAATGGTGTAACACATGGCGCATGTCCTTAAATCCTAACAAATGTCAATGCATGTACTTTCCAGGGTCATTGTCAATTGCCTATCCTGTACATCTTTTGAACTCTATCCCCATTTATTATGCTAACCAATACAAGTACTTAGGTTTGCATCTCACACCTAATCTATCTTGGCATAGTCATATTAAAACAATTATATCCTCTGCGAACCGCTCTCTAGGCTATATTCGCCGCAACTTGAGATACTCGCCTGAGACCCTAAAACGTGTTTTGTACGCCACTATCGTCCTGCCTAAATTAGAATAGGCGTTCTCCATCTGGCATCTTAATCAGAAAAATTTAGCAGACTCCATTGAATCCCTTCAGAACCATGCTGCTCTCTTTCTTTTATGACTATTCTCGAACCTCAAGTGTATCATCAATGAAATCTCGTCTTAACCTTTCTTCACTTTCCTGCCGCCGTCGAATTTCCCATCTTTCTCTTCTTCACGAAGTCTTTGCACACACTTTTTTAAAATGACTCATCTAAAACCCGCCCATCTATATATCATCAAGACTGGACCATTCATGCAAGATCGCCCGTCCGAAGTCATCAAGACAAGCACACCAGAATTCCCTCATCCCTGAAGCAGTTGTGAACTAGAATGACCTCCCAGACGCCATAGTTACCATATCCGACTCCAAGCAATTCCGATTAGACCTTCAAAACCCTTTGCGCTAACCCACGAGCTCCCTCTTTAACGCCCTCGAGACATTTAGGATATGTTTATAAATAAATAAATAACTATTTGTAGTTCCATTCTACGACACATACATCTGTCATTTCGTTTTAGAGCGCAGCTCTTAGGCGCCCATTTCCGGCTTGAGCGGCGCCGGCGTCGGCGTCGCCGTGACGGCGCACACCGTGAGGTCACGTGACCCCCCCCCCCCCCCGAGGTCACGCGACCCCCGTGATGGGAGGAGGAGAAAGGAGGGTATACCCTCCCCTCAGTACCCTTCCGTCCTCCTCCTCAAGAGCTGCGCTCCAATTCGGCGTTACAGAGAGTTGTAAACGGCTTTCATTTTTCACTTAAATATTAGTTATTTTTGTAACATGACCATAGTTTTTATCATTTCTCGAGTCCACACACAGTTCGGCAAAACTTATACATTAATAGTATTTATAGTATAATATGGTAAGGGGTTCTTCCGCACGTTCAGTTTGCTTACTTAGTAAACTACAGAAATCAATGCTGTTTCAAATAATGTTGAAGCGTTGTCATATGAGATTAACAAGCATAAATAGGACGTTTTAAAAGTTTTCCGTAAGTTTTCCGTGAGCTTAGTTCTACACGATAGCTAAGCTAGGATTGCTGAAACCTCCCAATCTCCGTCTTTACTATTGGCACTTCTATGTTTGCGAAACCAAACGTACGTTCCAAATCTCGTAGAATGATATGAGGTGAAACCATCAGTTCTGATAGCATCCCGCCGCTTCGGCGCTTGCTTTCGCTTTTCTGCAATGTACGCATCTTCCCTAATTCCGCCTTTTTTACACTTTTTTTCTTGTTGAGATGTAAGTACCTTCAAGGTTCTCGATCGGCTGCATTGACTATTTTTGGAGCGCGGCTCTTAGGCGCTCGTTCCCGTGCTTCGCAGCATCGCCGTCGCCGTCGCCGTCGGCGTAACCGCGCGCGTTGCGTTATGGGTCGTCACACACCAATAAACTAATTACATTCCCCGTTAAACTTAGCGAAGAAACTGTATTGATGTGTACATATGCGACATCCCATCATGCAAGTCTGCGCATTCAGTTTCCCCGCTATATTTAGCGGGGAATTCAATTTGTGTTGAGGTCACGTGGCGTCAATTTTCCCGCTACATGTTAGCGGAGAAACTGCATTTGTTCATAGGTGACGTGTCACGAGGTCATGTGACGTCATTTTCCCCTCTAAATTTAACACAGGAACCTAATTGGTGTTGGGGTCACGAGGTGTCAATTTTCCAGCTAAATATAGCGGGGAAACTGTGGGAGGTTATGGAGGAGAAGGAGAAGAAGGAGGGGTAGGGGTGGAGGAGAGGTGGACAAGGAGGAGAGGACGAGAGGAGGAGAAAGGGGAAGGAAGGAGAGAAGAGGAGGGAGAAGGAGAAGGATGATGACTCGGAAGAGGAGCGGGGAAGGATACTGGAGGAAGAGGAGGGGAGGGTGCACGCAGTAGGAGAAGGGGAGGGTGCGGAGAAGGAGTACCTCACACTCACCTCCTTTTCCTCTCCTCCTCCTCCATACCCTCTCTTCCGTACGCCTCCCTTTCTCCTCCTCCAGGCGCTGCCCTCTGATTTCGCATTACAGTGATTTGTAAGCGTGCTTTAAATTTTTTCTACGATGGTAAGTGGGAACGAAAAGGCAATCCATGGGCCGAGCGGGACATCGACATGCCGCCACTCTTTTTTAACTCGATGAGTGTCGCACACCCCTTCTTAGAAAGCCGTTGTGATTGTTTATTTGGTACAGATATGATCACCATGAACATCAGAAATGAGCTATCATATTACGGTCCGTGCACGTGATAGAAAGGAAGAAGCTATAGACAATCTCGTGATCACCAGGGAGCTTCTACCACAGCTGGACCTCATGCGACGCCGTTTTCGAGAGCGGCAGCCTTTCCCTTTCGTTTTTGTTTTGCTGGCGGGCTCTATGCTGTCCACATATCTGGTGTCTCATCTCGCTCTTAGTGAGACACAGTCAACTAGGCGTTTGCACGAGTCGCCCATGCTGTCCTGAACTTACGGGCGTTGGCCAAGACGCAAAGCGAGATTCCCAGCTCTCAGTTATCGCTTGGTATTCTTAAAGCACGGTCTTCGTAAGGAAGATATCGAAAATATCCGCTAAAACGGCTGAAACGTAAAAGAAAGGGAGATTTCTCGAAGCCACTGCAACTCCAACAGCCATTCAACGGCAGCCCAAGCGAAAAAAAACTGATTGCAATAACGAAGGTCTTGCGCAGTCTTCAAGATACTTTTTTTTTCTTTTTAGAATGGAAGGGAAGCAAACCATTATTATATTAGTAACAATAGGAATTTCGTTACATTAATAATCTAAAAATTTAACCAAGATTTAGTAAATCTTAGGTTTTATTTGAACTTTAGGTTGTTTCTATCTATTTTTGGGTGCTTGTAAAACCGAAAACTAACTCAAAAGCAACGTTTCCTTCGTCGTATTTGTTTGCGTGCATGTGTGTGCACGCGCGCGTGGATGCGTCCGCGCACATGCGTGTGTGCGTCTGTGCTTGTGCATGGGTGTGCGTCTGCACGCGTGCGTGCGTTTGCGCATGTGTGCTTGCGTGTGTACGTGCGTGCGCGCGCGTGTTTGTGTGTGCCTGCGCGCGCGCATGCGTCTGTTTGTGCTTTCTATTGAACTGCGCCAGCTAGAAGACCACCCGAATGTCCCAGGACACTGTTAAAAATAACACACCTATTTATTATTAATATTAATATTATTATTATTGTTGTTGTTATTGAAACATGGCCCCTGGGTGCACAGATAGGCGGGAAAGAGAAAATTGATTGGTTCCCTGACTGTAGACACAGGGCCCTAGAAGTTTCTGTAGCTGGCCGACAGCTGTAGCTGTATTTATCGATTTCTAAGGCCGACCATACAGGGCAATAGGAGGTGATAGCCTGCCATTTAATTATCCAAAGACGAACGATAGACCAGTTTTTTTGTATGGGATGTCTTGGACTGGTTTATTATAGAGTTCTGCCTCCTTGTGTGTGTGAGTTATTCTGCATGTAATCATGTCCTCAAATGAAAATTTTACCTAGGTTGACATGGTCACGTGACAGGATCTAGCAGCACGTCATGAATATTTGTCAGACATATTTACTTTATTTTGATTTCATGTCGTGTTGTCAGATATAAACTCGTGACTAACTGATTTTCTCACTGTTACACTTCCATCAATACATATTTGTAAAAAACTGCTAGCGTTGAGGCATTTCTCTCTGGTTTTCAATTTCTGAGTACGGAGTAATTTGTAAGAAAATTAAATATAAACTCAGATATAAAATTTTGTTTGACAAACATAAACAAATGGTATCGCAAAAAAGGTACTTTATTATCAGCTATTTGCCTGAATTACAACTGATCATTGTTAAAAACAAGACTGCTAATAAACCGTTGCAGACTCAAGCAGAAATTCTAACCTCGTACGTTATGAAGAGAGCCATATATACGCTTTCGCGAAACCTTTTCGTATTATTTAGTTAGCATCCTCTTCTACACCCTTCTTATACCCTTCACTGAATGGAGGGTGCAACACGAAACAGCACCCCTCGGTAAAATTATGAGGGTGTATTACTAGGATTTAAAGGTGATAAAAAGGTGTAGCCGAGGGTGTAAGTTGCTACAACACCCGTTTTACACCGTTAAAGGTGTAAAAGCTTGTACTGATGCACCTCCGGTATGGAGTCTGATACTCCCGGAATGTAGTGGAAGCGGATGCGTCAAAATAAAACCAAATAGGAAGAATCGCGACAAATTTTCAACCTCAATATTTTCATTCGATGCTTGTCAATCTGAGCAGCTTGCAAGCACTGCACGTGCTTCCATTAGATAATGAAAAAAACACATGTGCATTGACTTCTTTGTACTATTCAATATAAACAAGAAAAACTTCACGTCAAGGAAGGGTTCACGTCATTGTTAACGAAATCAAAGCAGCTTGATTTTTTTTACTGATACTGTTGATATTTTTTATGATTGTAACTCAAGTGGTACGGCTTGCAGCAAGATGAACTGGTACAGGGCAATACAAGCTATTACAATAAAAATGTCATTATTGGAGCCCCTAGCGCATCAAGAAGTCAAAAGTAATGTTGGAATGAACGGCTGCATTTCCTTTTATTGAATAAAGTTTAAGCAAAACAAAAATGAACGCAATTGCTCAAATAATTAGCGGTACTTCAAAATCACTTACCGAAGGTCTTGTTTACCTATGAAAAAGTATCCGCATGCGGGTTGTCATTTGAAAACGATATGCCCGCATACACCACACATACCGCTCTTTCTCGAGCATTGTTTGTAATCCAACTCTATCGACGACTCCAGTTTTCTTCCGCGTAAGTTGACGACGTCCAAGGCTCTACATAAGTTCACTCGTTTATGTATCATCGAGATGGTCTGAAGAGCTTGGCTCAGCAATAGACTAGAAGGTTTTCCGCAACCTCAACCAAGTCGTCGTGACGTCAAGGATGACTGGCCACCATCAGCTCTTTCTGAACTATGCAACTGAATATATCACGCACAAGCAAATGAACAGACGCGATCAAGCCACGAAAGGCAGGGCTGGCTCACTTGCTCTAGCAGAAGCATAGCCGCGGCATTACCTTCGCTGACCAATGCTTGTTGAAATGAATCGCTCTCAAGCTAGCATCTGGCACCCAGGCAAATTATTCGTTAACCCTAAATGGGCACCATCTGGAAGGTTGGATATCTCAAACTTATTAAAGATGTCCCGAACTGAATTAACCTACTTAAAACATAAAGGAAACCCGTAAAAAAAATGTACTCGTGCAGGTGTTTGTAAACGGGCAGGAAGACAGACACAAAAGATTGTTTTCAAATCTCCTAGAAGTTTATTACGGACAGCATGTTCCCGTAGACAAGTACAAACGTGCAAGCGCTCTGCGAAGTGTAAAGAGTACTTCTAAGCTTTTATACAGCTGAGAAGATTGCAAAGCAAACAAGAACAGGGTAATTCTTAGGTACATTGCTCATTTTCCCGACAGCTGAAAAAATAATTTCCCGAAATTCTACCTGCACACGCCTCTCAAAATAATAATATTAATAAGAAGAAGAAATTTTATTCACATCATGGCAATGGTATGAATAGACTAGAAGGTTTTCCGTAACCTCAACCAAGTCGTCGTGACGTCAAGGATGACTGCGGGTCAACGTCGTCATCAATGGCGGTGGCAATCAGTTCATCGAAGGTTGTTTCATGGACAGATTGTTTTACAAACAGCTACTATGATTAGCCTTTTTGCTTTGTTTTTTGGTAAGAAGTCACCCCAGATTGTCACCGCAAATTTCTTGTAGGGTGGGCCACGTGGGTTAACGTTTATGTAATGAGCCGTCGCAGAATGTCGCCGCGAAGCTGCGTGGACGGGACTGCCGGCCAGTGATCGACACATCCGCAAAAAAATGTCCCTGCAGTGTGCAATTCGCGTAACGAGTGTCGGTGATATGTTAGTGTCGACTAAACGTGTCCATGAAACGTGTATTCACGAAAAGTCGCCTATGAAACGTGTTTCCACGAAATGCCGGAGAACAAGAAAGTCAGTATTCTCCGGTAGTTGTCGCATGATTTCAGCCAGCTATTGGGAGGCGACTGCGGGTAGAATTTCAGGGAAATTATTGTCCCGTCTGCCGGGAGAATAGACAGTGCCTGATTCTATAAATAATCTTGAAGAGTACCCGTAAAACAGCGGTCACTCGTTTCCAACAAGTCGGGTTCAGTGCACTTACCATAAACTTAGCGGACTTGAAAGATGTATTCCGAGATATATGTCGATACGGGCACTGCAGAACAACCACACAAAAACGAGAAGACGATGTCTGCCACATCGTGTTGAATCTTAACGGACCCCTTTCTTCTCGTCATTTGCCGAACGAACACTAAACGCGTCACAAGAATTTCTTAGGCTTCTTTGAAGAAATCGCTTGTTGCCGATATACGCGTAGGACTTTTCAAATACTGGTAGCCTTGGATACGTTGTCGCGGACGAAATCTACGGCAGCCCCGCAGGTCGCAGCATAGCACACAAGAAACTAGGCCAGGAAGCAGGCATTCCGGGATTGGAAAAAGCTACTGCGTCATCCGGGAAACCTTTACAACGTGATCACGCTCCTGACGTTACCCGCGCCCAGAGAGCGGAGTCAAGTGATAAAAAAGTCTCCGATTGATTGGTCCGGCGAGTTCGCACATTCTTCCACGCTTTCAGCTTAGGGAGAGAGGGAAAAAAAGAGAAGGGGTAGGAAAGTAACAGCTCCTTCAAGGTCAAAAGGGGTTGCGCTCACAAAGGCTTACCTTCAGGGGCATCCCAACAATGAACACAACGAGAGGATTTGTGACTTATATCCTCTTGAAAGTTCGACCCAAAGTTGATAGTGCAGTGGATGTTATCCGTGGCCTTCGCCTTCAGGCAGGTGCCGTGCTCTGCCTTATCTCTTTCTCTTGGAGACTGTAGTCACGTGATCCTACCCGGAGACACGATTGGCCTAAAACAAGCATAGCGTCTACTCTGCTGTCAATACCGAGTGAACAGGACAGCTCCATACTTCCAAAGGAACTCCCGAGCCCAAAAATGGCCCCAAAAACGGGAAGCTTGAAGATCCTATATTTTACGCCGTATAACCCACATTATAATATAAAATGAAGAATTAACCGCGACTACGCTGACCGCGACTACGTTGACTGACCGCGTTCGCTCTGCTAAAATTTGAGCGTGGGACTCTCGAGCAGCGTTAGCTTGCTGTTGATGCAGGACGCTGCTTTATCGTTGAGAATCCTTTGCCGTGCGAACGCGAAAACGTTCTCGTGCCTGGCGTACCCTACGCAGCAGCGCCTGTCAGCAACGGCCCGCGCAGCATCGCAACCTTTTTGGCGCCTGTTGCCAGTCTACGAGCGCCGGCAGTTCATCGTTGCGACTTGAATGCGAGCATTTTGCTCACTCTAGTACACCGAGCATCACTGGCGTCAATCACCACGATAGCGTCAATAGCGTCACGGCGCTGCCCGCCACCCGCCAACAACCACGTTGCTAACAACAAAACCAGCGCTCTGCCCATCTAGGTCGCCATGTTAATTTTCTTTTTCTTTTACGTGTGGTTCGATTTTGAACGTTTCCGTTGCGGTTTTAACCGAAGCTATTAGCTTTCGTTGGCTCAGGAAATAATTATCCTAGCACCTATTTAAAACATTACTGAGACTAGCTTAAGTTTAATCAATATATAAGAGACGTCATGTTTAGGCTCCTCCAAAACACGAAGCCCGAAAAATCCAATCTTATCCGATCCAAGCACAAGCTGATCGGGGCGCGTGGCTAGCGTGGCGGTGTACTAAGCTGGGTGCATTGATACACCTATAGGATTTTAAGGTAGAGGAGGAGGCTCATGGTCGGTGTACAAGTACACTGGCTGCACTCTAAAAAACAAATGGAGGAAAAAGGTAGCAACGGCGCGTCTTCCTTCCTTCTACTGAGGCGCCCCCAAGCGGACACGAGAACAAGGAGAAAAAACGTTTTTCTTCTTCTCCAGGCAGACGGGAGAAAGCTTTCGTCATCCCGACTCATATTCTTTCGGTTTCGTTTTTCGAGCACGTCACGCACGTTGTTTAATAATTGTTGTTGAGTTGATTGAGCATCAGCGGCAGCGAAGGCCGCCTGTGATTCCGTCTTCTAGGCCAAACGTGCAGACTTTTCGGTTGCATTAATGTTTTTATCACTAATTTATCCAACGAGCAAACGAAGCCGCAAGAAACAGCGAAGTTCCGGAGCAGTGCCAGCAGCCCTACGTACACTGGGTAAGATGGCCGTCTCCGGATTGCGAAATCCCACGCTCGGAACTGTGTCGACGTTTTCAACGCTATGGAAATCGCAGGAACTGCGTCCAAGACCGGCAGGTTTTGCTGCCGACTGCCTGGGTGCCCTCCGTGCTGAGTTCGGTTCTGTTTTCCGATGCCGAGAGCCAACCGGCAATCACGTGGCTCTGTATTTCTGCGTGTCAGCAACATAGCAGCAACATTGTGATGGCAGTGTTGTGCGTTTTGAACAGAAGACTGGAGTTATCGCCGATGTGACCGTGTGTTCGCGTATCAGTGGTTTAACAACAAGATGAGATGACGTAAACTGTCGGGCATTGATGCCGCTGGTCAGGCCGTCATCGGAGGTGGCGGGTGTCGCAATGTGACATTCCACTTTACATTAAAGAGTTTAAGACCACTTGAGAGATTAGGTGCAATCGGTTGACGTGCGGATATAGTCATGTTGGAACGCTGGTCTGAACAGTAAGCTCCTATCATAATGTGGCCAATGTGACTGTCGGTTGTCTCCTCCCCGAGAGTGATTGCGTTCTGGGGAAAGGACTAAACAGTACGAAATTATGACGGAAAGTACGTATATTTACCGTGCGGAATATCAATATAAAAAAATATACTAAATATACTACAGTTCCTGGAGAAACTCCCCTGCAAGTGGTGCCAGACGTTTTCGAGCTCGCCACGGCGTAGCTCCGTACGCTTAACACCTGCCGCAAGTCGCGGCTTTGACTGCATTCAAGTTGATCGAAAAGCGCTTTCTCTGCCCGTGAAGCATCTCTTCGAGCTGAGTGAATATCCGCTCTACAGAGATTAATTAAAGACTGCAATTGCAGCTGTGTGCGAACAGCACACAATAGACAAGTAGAAATACAGGGTACGACTTGCCGTGCGGGGAAACAAACTCTTGGCTTCGAACCGCATTGGAGCGGCTTGATTTATTGGCTTTCAAATAATTACGGCATGATCGAGGGTTTACTTTTAATAAGAGATTCATCCCCTGAGCCATTCAACATACTCTCAGAGGTATGACATTGCTGGGAGAATATCAACATGCTGGGAATATTTTTTATTGCTTAGGAGTCACCGAAAAGTTGCGTACGTTCAAAACGACCAGTATAAAAAGCGGAAACTTAGAGCTCGGGTTTGTGTGTCGTATATTGACGTTTATGTGTGCCAGGTGTGTGTGTATGCCCTCAATGTATGTTCCCCTTATGCGTGTAGTATGCGTAATGTGTGTGCATGTGTTTATAGTAGAGGATCCTGAAGCGCAAGGATAGCATGAGAAAATAAAAAACATATATTTTTGCAGAACATGAATTGGACGGTATTCAACGAAACCTTTCCTGGCTACTTGCAATTACTCTGCTTGACCCTCCCATGTGGTGGCAAGCGATTTAACCTTCTTTCGCGCTACGCGGTAAACAGCGGCTCCGAGTTTGTTCTTTTGAGAGTGGCTTTTGGTTTCGCGGATTGGTTTGCCATTTCTCTGTGATGTGCGGTTTGCGAAAGAATTGTGACTCGAGGGACAGCAAAGGTAAGACGTGAAGTAACTGGGTATCGGTTGTCTCCGTTTAACATCGCAGTACTGACGACGAGAAGACTGAGTAACTACTTTGGAAAGCAAGTCTCTGTACCTGCGGGGGGAACCTGGTTTCGGAAATAAACACAGTTCGCAGAAAGCTCGTGTTACGCTTTTATTTGCTGCTCCTTTCGTCCCGTGCAAGAGACATAGCGTCCTCGTTAAGCCTTATGGAGCTCGATTTGCTCGATTCAAGGCCGCCATAATGAGATGCAGGCGACGGAGGAACTATTTGCTCCCCTGCTTTAGGGACGAAGGTTTCTCTCTTTTAAAGGAACATGGTTACAAGACCGTTCCTCTCCCTAGGCAGGACTATCCATACCCTTTTTTCTAAAAGTGTGGGTAACGGAGGGTGCGTCTTCCAGGAAAGGAGATCATGTGCGCCCGATGCACCCTATTAAAACTTTTTTTTTAGAGTGCAGTTGGGAAGTAAATATGTGGAGCACTAACCGAAAAATTGTGGATGTGGTATTCGCGCTAAGAGTGCCGCGCAGCGGCAGAGCGATAGTGTTAGCGCGAAGATGACATCGGCGCTGTTTTCGTATTTAAGTTTTCAAAGAACGACGGGCAAAATATTTTCTCACCTCTGGTGATGTTCTAAATGAACATATCGCACGACAGTGCTAGTTAAGACAGTAATCTTTCAAGTATAACAAAGAAAACACTGAATAAAGCCGGTAACACATTTGCGAAAAAAGCCGAATTTTGTGCGAAAACTGCACACGAAAATCGCATGGCAGCTAGACTCCTCCCCTTTTCCGAAAATCGGGAGCGGATCGAAAGATCTGCAGCGCCAGATACTTCACACGGCACCTCCGAATTCGGGGCCGGAAGAGCTCGGTGAGCGAAAGCGGCGGAGCAGGACGGAACGAAAAGATACGATCGGCTCGCATCATGGCCTCATGGCGGCTCCCGCAGCTGTCGGAAGCAGCGCAGGCATCATCGTATGCCGTCCCTGCGTTCTCATCTCAACCTTCGAAGAAAACCCCTTCTGTCTCTATCAAAGGGTGGTGGTGCAAAGGCTCGCGTGGCATTCAACGAGGTTTTAATTGCTGAAGTTTTTAAGATGCCCGAAATATGGGACGCCAGTTCGCCAGACTACCGAACGGCCTCCTGAAGTCGGAGCACGAAAACCGCAGTGCATTGCGATTTCCGCGCCGCGCATTCCGCCTCATGTGGCTCGTCTTCCAAAAATCGCAAGCTACGATTTTCGCAGCCCCGATTTCTCTCCGATTTTCGGTTCGTTTTTGCGCTAACAGTGTTCGCACGATGCACGCACTACGATCCTGCACTCTAAACCCGGTAGCGGATGTATCCGCTATTTATCCAACAGTTTTTTGCAAATTTGTGGTGGATATATTTGTGACGAATATATTTAGGTCCGCTTAAAAATGTTTTATCTGGGTCACCTTGGAAACTTTTATCTGTGTCACCTCAAAAATGTTTTACCTGGGCCACCTCGAAAGTCTTTTACATGGGTCACCCCGGATATTTTTTTTTCTGGGTCACCTCGAAGACTTTTAATTTGGGTCAGATTAGATACTTTTTTTCTCTGAGGTTTACTTGCAGAAGAGTTCACCCCTACGAACCTTATTCGATGCAAATTGAACCCTTCTTTAGCGCTACTAACGTCATCCACTAAACCTTAAAAATGTTTTCAATATAGCGTAGCAGTCGGCGCCAATGAAAGCAGGCATTTAAGCGTTGAGGACGACGCTAGTGACGGTAAAAATGATTGAAGCTGAATATATTTACAACTTGAACTTTTCTTGCTCCAATGCACGGGGATATCTAAAAGCTTCAAGAATACGTGAGAAGCAAGAAATAAATGGTGCGTGGTTTCAGATAGGGTGTTCTATTTTCGCATCTAACATTATGAAAGAAGGACATGCCACGTTGCTATATTATGTCACTTAACAGGTGGTTGTTGGCAGTGAGCGCATCGGATCGTTCTATATCATCTCAGACACAATATGTTGCTGTATGTAAACTCCGGGAGGCTGTGAGCACGGGTGCATCAACAATGTTTCGTACCAGGGCTGTTTTTTTTTTTCTTGTTTTTTTTTACTTCCGAGAAATTATGTGAAGCAAATAGAAGCGATTAAAAATATTTGTATATGCAGATTGCAGATACATGCTTTAGCCACTTAACCATATAATCACCGCATAGATTTAGGCAGCCATTATAACATGGCACAAGCTTTAGCATGCATGCCCCCCCTCCCCCCCCAAAAAAAAAGAGGGAGGGCATAGGGAAGAAAGTGAAGCATACAAAAGCTCGTGCCAAGTCATAATGACTTCAAATTGTTGATTATTTGTAGGAGTATCTAGAGTATGTATCTACATTATGTGCGTAATAAAAGATTTTTAAGCACTTTTGTTTTGATTATTCAGTTCATTGGAAGGGCTGACAACCCCTTCGGAAGCCCCTTTTGGGGAAAACGGGGGCGGGGGAGGGGCGGGGCATCTACAAGCTTGCACCACGTCATAAAAACCGCCTTAAACTGTATGGTGATTGTGTAAAAAGGTAGTTAGAGTACATAGCTACATTTAGCGTATATTAAAATATTTTAATCACTATTCCTTTTTTACACATTTAATCGGAAGTTAAAAAAGAAAAAAAAAACTCATACTTTATTTGGAAATTTGTAGGTATAAAATATGAAGTCGTAGGTTAGTGCCCCCAAATAAACATTTTCCACCAAACTAGTTGTTTGGAAGAGAGCCCTAAAGCTTTAAAAAGGACAAAAAAAAAAGCACAGCTATCGTGTTTGCGCAGTGTTGCGCTGTGTACTTTAATCAACTTTCTCTAGACACTATACCAGGGTCTCTACCGAAGAAAAAGATTAAGACTGCGGTCCCACGGCAGCCATCTTGATCAAGGCGTTAGTTCAACCAATAGATGGCGACACGCACCCGTGGGGTGGCCGAAACATTGGTTCACGGTGGGATGGCTCGAGCACCATCACGTTCCCCTCGTGGCCTTGCTTGCGCCGCTGCCAGCTGTGCTCAGCTGGCTCAATAGCGTGGCCCAGCAAACGCATGTATGCGAGAATGTCAGGCTTTGTATAAATTGTTCTCTGATATACACGATTGCAAGCAGCACATCTGGCCGCCGCCATGTCTCTGCTCGTGCGGGCAAGTACGTGCAGTCTTGTACACGTTACTAAAAAAAAGTAATCGATTACAATTACTATTACTCTTGGCTAAAAAGTATTCGATTAGATTACTTGATTACTCGACAGCAAAAGTAATTGGACATTACTTTAAGAAGTAACCGTTACTTTTCCGATTACTTTATTGTGTGAAGACTTACATCTTTAGCGCTCATAACAATGAACTACTTCCAACCTATATTTCACATTTTCACAAGTATTGAAGAAGAAAAAACGGGTTCCCTCTACAGCATCAGCCATCTCTGTGCGCTGCATCATGGGATCATCGGTTTTTCTAGCTGCAAAATTTCTAGCAGTGTCGCAATCGCTATTTCACCCGAAACATCTCCACTGGTCCCTGATGAATAGAAACTTAGAGTGCTTCTTGGAATCTCTGGTTCCAAATAAAAGGTATTTTGTTTTCTTGCTCTATATATTTTCTTGTACTGGCAACCAAGAGGCCCTTACTCTCTTTCGCACACACACGCGCTTCTCCAGATATTATTCACATGTGGATGAACTCGCATGTTATACAAAAGAGCAGCAGCTCCAGGATTTGAAACGGATCATGTGTAGTATCCATTAGCGGAAGAGATCGCCCCGACCACTTCTCAACTCGAAACCTTGCTTGTCACAAAGACCACGTAGGGGAAATACGGGATCTTGACGTGTATTTGAACTGGCTTTGTTATATTTTGCATCCGCTTTAGACATTCTTCGGTTCTGGTTCTCCTACGGGCTGCGAGTAGGTACCGTAAGCAGGATTGTTTTTGTTTATTTCTGTGTGTGTGTGCGTGAGGGGGCTAGTTTGAACGAAGGACTTACAAAGTTACATTCTGCTCCCTCAAACTTCGCCCTGAATGGCCTTTGTGACGCACTGGGGCTTCCTGGAGCTTCCCACTCCCAGTCCCAGCTCGAAAAAAACAAAAAAAACGGACATTCCACAGAAACTGTACATACAAAGGGGTTGACCTCGTTTCCTACAGCTCCGCAAAAATCTCTTTTTTCCGTTCGAAAAAGAAGCAAATTTTATTTTTGTCATTTCAGAAAAAAAAAGGTGTGTGCGGAGGGGGGGGGGGGGGTCCCGTGGAAAAATAGTAACGGTTAGAAGTAATTTTCATTACTTCAAAAAGTAATCAGATTACTCTTGTGATTACTGCCTAATAAAAGTAATCAACTGATTACAAAATTACTCCAAAAAGTAATCGATTACAAGTAATTTGATTACTTGTAATGCGTACGGTACAAGTCTGAGTACGTGCAACTGCAGCCTTGCCGAAGCCACATTCACGCGCTAGATGCACATGCTTGCACGCTTGACGCACCAGTGAGGCGACATGCTTGCAATAGACCATTTGCTGCTTACCCAAGCATCAAGGAGAATGCAGGGATTGGTGTTCCACGCGCCACACGCGCACGCTTTTCCTGTATAAATGATTCGAAGTAAATAACCAAAAGAAAGCATTGACGAACGCGCGTGCAAGATGCCATTTGTTTTAGGTTTTTGCTTTGGAAAAGTTACTACTGCTGAGGCCAGCACGTGCGGCGCGTGGAACACCAATCCCTGCATTCTCCTTGATGCTTGGGTAAGACAGCAATAGGTCTATTGTCTACGGGAGATGCGGTTCGGCGGTTGTCACGGGCTTTCGCAATAAATCTTACCAAGAAGGAATCAATTGTTGATTGACGTGTCAATATTCTTTCAATCAAAACTTCTTCTGCAGGAATGCACGCTCAGTAGACTCAATCTTCCAAGACACCAGTGGAAGCGGACGTCAACTAAACTGCTTCGTAATTTACGGTACTTACCTCACAATTATGATGACGACCGAAAAGTGACATAACGAAATATTGTTTTTCATGGGATCCGGAAGATTTTGTAAAGGTTGTTACAATATAGTTCCCAGAAAACAAACGCCTGTTGCAAAATTTTCGGAAGTACCGATATAATGTTGTAAGTACAGCTTAGGAGGAGTATGATGAAAACCATCAGAATAAATAGGAAGACGTTTATTTGCAATGAAGACGCTATGAATGAACGGCGTTTAGCGACGGCAAGTTATGAGCGTATGGGAATTTATAAGTTCACGTGATTGCTAACTATCGACATGCGGACAATGACGACCTGTTTTGTCGGGAGATGGAGTAGCGGTGATGACCTGATATCGGACGACTCGTGGCAGACGAACAAGCAAGTTTCTTCTCAGCGAATGGTAAGCGTCCAGTGTCAAGCACAGCACGTGGCTACCGACGTTGTCGACGTTTCGAACACTTACCACTTTCGACAAAAGTGCTGGCACCTGGGCTAACTTTGTGGAAAGAGTCGAAGGCTTCCTCGAGTCCAGCGCCATCATGAACTGTAACTGAAAACGATCCACTATTCAGTCTGTGGGTGGCGAAACGTATCCGCATCTGCGGAGTCATGGTCGATGCGTACTCTAAGTGGTTGGAAGTTTACACGATGCCTGCCACGACGTACAAACGCGTCATTGACGTTCTACGCTCTCTTTCCCTACTTTTGCCCTACCGAAAATACTTTTCTCTGATAACGCGCCAAATCTTGCTTCAAATAAAATAAACAAATCCCCCCCCCCCCAAAAAAAAAAAAAAAACGGCATCAGGCATTACATTAGTGCAGTGTTGCCAGGTCTACTGATTTATCAGTAGATCTACTGATTTCTTGCTGAGTCTACTGATTCACTGAAAAAAAGGAAAATCTACTGACTTTTTTTTTAGTGAAGCATATTAAAATTTATTACTTGGTCGCCTTCAGTTCCCAGGGTCACCCATCAAAAGGAACTCATATTCTTCCAGAATTAACAACGAAGCACTGGCCAAATGGTCCAGACAGCCCGTCGTCGGCTGACATCCGGGCCAGAGCCATATAGGGGGAGTTTGGTCGTCTATGATCTTGCCGCAATAACGTCCCTCTTTATTTTTATTTGGCATGGCTCCGGCAAGAAAATGATTGAATGTGTATTCCTCGGCAGCTTAAAAAGCTAACAAATTAAGTTTCTCCACGTTTAAACGCGAACTTTGGGTCAGGCGAAAAATAAATAAGCCAGTAGCAGACGAGCACGTAGCGTCAACAGTGCTCCGCGCGGACAGCGTTGCGTCAAAAACCTTCCACAGCCCAGAAAGGAAAGATGGCAGCTTGCAGAGGATTTCCATTGGACATGTACGCGCGCACTTGCCGGAACGTCTTGTTTTGGTTTCGGTTTCAATAATAGCGACAGGTGGATGTCGCACTGTCGCACTCATCTGTTGATCCCAAAAGTGGCTCAGTCTTGATTTCAGAAGAATAATCCTAGAAAATCGCAACACTAGTCAACGATAATAATAAAAAAAAGAAACATTCACGGTGCCATTTTACTTTGTCCTCCATAAAACAGGTAAGCTTTAGTTGGGTATACGTGAAGTGTTCCTGGCTTGTTTTTCTTAATTTTTATTTGTGTATATTACCATGGCATTTGTTACTCTATACAATTTCTTCGAAGTGTGGTTTAATGGAAATAGCAAAACATGGCAGAACACAGATTTTATAGAATCTACTGATTTTTGTGCAAATCTACTGACTTTTGGGGAATCAATCTGCTGACTTTTTTTCTCCGTCTGGCAACACTGCATTAGTGCACCATACCATCCTGCAAGTAACGGGCAAGCAGAACAGATGGTGTGCGAAACGAAGAAAGCCCTCTTGATGCTTACGGAAGAAGCAGTTCAGTGAAGAGTCGCCAGGTTCTTGCTCCAGCAGCACGCGACGGTCTCATCTTACAGCGGTAAAAACACCCGCCGAAGCAATGTTCGGCGGACGAAGAGCCACACCCTCGATATCATATGATACTATGGCCATGAATGAAGATCGAGAGATTCCCAGATCGGGAGTAATGGCAGATTATTCGGTCGGACAACTCGTCTACGTGAGGAATTTTAGCGGAAGTCGGGCCTTCCATGTAAAACTTGAGTAGAAAAGGCTCTATGTTGGTTGACAAGAAGGTGTCATCCCTCTGAATACGTTGGATATCAATGCCCTTGGGTGTAAATATCACGAAATCACAAAACTCTCTTTGTGTATTGTGTAACTGCCCTTGTATTTGGTAGTAGAGGCTATGGTGGTGATTTGGGCATTTCACGCCAGGCTCCTTTTTCTTATTTTTCGCCTCATACTCCTTTGCGGTTTCAGTAGGCTTCAAGAATCTTTTGGAACGGGGACACTTTACGTCAACGAGGCCATTTGTTCCAAGTAACCAATCAGGGAATGCTGCTAGAAATCCGTCCTTCGTATTAACGAATAAGCCGCACTTCTGCGCATTGCAGTTTTCCTGTTCCACGTACAGTTGTAAAGCAGCATCCTCATTGATTCCACCATATTCTGTGGCGGGTGAAGAAAGGTCTTTGGGTACACGATACTTGAAACAAGTCTGGCTCTGTACGTTGTGGTTCGACACCCACTAATATCGTCGTCCTTATAGAGCCTCATAATTTAATCATTACCTCGTCACCTCATATTGCTCTTCATCAACAGTAAGTACAATAGTCTACCGCCATATTACAATCCAAGAATTGAAAAATTGAGTCGTTCAATCTTTCAATAAGTTTATTATTTATATAATGTTATTACGTTACATTACCTCGAGACGATCGACGTTCGTCGTCGATCTTCAAATACTTATATAATGGGGGGGGGGGGCGATCGGTGGCCGAGTGCATGTCTAGCGCACACCAGCTCGGAGCATGTGGAGCGAAAGCTCGCGCTGCATAATCCACCCCGCCCCTGCCCGTTTCGATGTGGAAGAGCATCACACCGGCGTGCGGTCGTGTATCACTACTGCGTGGTGCACGTTAACTGGCTAAATTGCTCATCTACACCTGAGACACCAGACGCCCACTAAGGCAGACTAACTTCCGGCTGTATAAACATACACACAACAATTTGCAATTAGACGCACAATCACAAAGAACACAGCGTGCCGCCTCTTTTCTTTGGACCGTCTTTTTTTTAACCAGCGCAAGCTCGCACGCTCTCTCTTTTGAGATGGTTAGAACTAACGTTGATTAGAACAGTCGCACATAAAGCCCGCGTTTCTCCTAGGTTTCTCCTACCCGGCCGCTTCCTCCTCTCGTTATGTGTCGGTGGTTAAAACTAAATAAGCTATATTAATGGTGTATTATTCATATTTAGTTTCAGTTTCAGTCAGGGGAAAGGAGGTTCGCGGGAAGTAGGGCCAATAAATTAGCTGCGCTTAGAGTATCGGCACTCTCTTCCCCGAGTGTTGTGGGCGCCGCCATTTTGGTGCTTGTGCAGAGCAGGCAGCAACTGCCGATCGTCATGATTCAAAATTGCGACTTCCTCAGCATTAGATTCGGTGTTAGGAAGCTCATGTAATATTGCTTTGCTTTGTCGCAAACTGTTTAAAGTGGAGGACGGAAAAGCGTTTCTTGTGCTTTCAGATACAGCTTCAAATAACTGGCAACCATGATTTTAAGCCACAATATGGCCAAGTGTCGCTACTCTGAAAGCGTAGCTTATTTAATGACACTATTCATGCTCTTGTTCAAGAAGCTTGTAATACCTGGAGGGGCCATGACGTGAGCCCTGTGGATTCCACAAGCCACTACCTTTTGACACCTGCCTCTTCCTCATTGTTCCCGCTAGTGCCAGTAAATTAGCTACGCTTCAGAGTAACGACACTTGGCCATATTGTGGCTTAAAATCATGGTTGCCAGTTATCTGAAGCTTTATCTAAAACCACAGGAAACGCTTTTCCGTTCTCCACGAATGTTTAAACAACCCGCGACAGAGCATAGCAATATTGCATCAGCTTCCTAGCACCGCATCTAATGCTAGAGGAAGTCGCACTTTTGGATCATGACGATCGGCAGTTGCGTTTGCTCCGCACAAGACCCAAAATGGCGGCGCCCAAAACAATTTTGGGGAACGGGGTGCCGATACTTTAAGCGCAATCATTTAGTGACTCTAGGCATGAAGTGAACTCGGGTGTATTCTTTCCCTCTTCGTCTTTATCGTTTATTGATTTCAATTATATCGAATAATGAACACTTTATATCACGCTACGCTTGTGTAATAATTTGTCTTAGATTTATTAACCTGACCCAGTACTTAAACCGTTCATTTATCGATAGTAAATCTTCAAATATATTTTCTAAATGTGAAGGTAAAACGACACGGAGATTGATGATGATACAGACGCCAACGCCGCCCTCGAAAAATTTTTTGAACTTAGAAATCAGCAGTTTTGTCTGCAATCCGCCAGGTAGCGCAACAAAACACTCAAACAGTTTTTAATTGTTTTTAAAATTAGCTAAGTTCTACAACTATCAAGAAACCAAAGCAAGATCATTGGGAACATCTAATACATCGCAATGTATATCTATTCCATACAATAAATGTTATTAGATGCCAATAAATCTGTTTGATGTCCAAAAAGATGTGCGTCAAAAACAGGTAAGTTTGAAGGGCTCCCGGAGCGTTATGACTTTGAAAATAAAAAAAAGCCACCGTCCACCTCTTGGGCAACTATTGTAGTTCTAAATGTCAGAAACGAGTTTACCATAGTTTAATTATTTACTCAGCGGCATTTGAATTACCATGACTCGAAGCACAAAAAAGTGCTACGTTTGCATATCGAATATCTAAACAAAAACAATTTTACACAACATTAAATTTTTTTTCTGCATATTACCAATTATAAGCACTACATCTGTAGCTAATTTCACTTGCCCTAGCGCTTGTCATTAAAAACATATTTCTGCTGAAAAATGTCAATTTTAGGGCAATATTCGGAGAGCTGAAAAAAACAAAGTAGTGCAAATACCAAAAGAGTATACCGTTACATTCTGCTCCGACATCATCTTAACAAAACTGCTCTATTGGAACCGTGTTATCTTTAATGAATCGTTCATAAAACATGAACCAGCGGAGCAAGTGAGGGTCCCCGCCATCATATTCGCAACGCTACAAATGCGCATGAACAGTAGTAAACCAATACATACATAATATCAAATGAAAGAGGATTGCATTGCCTTTCGAATGACACCAATCCCACAAAACAGTATTTAAAAGGAGATGAGTAATGACCCGCCAAAAAGTGCCTAAACTGCCACATTCAGTGGGACCGTGGCCTTGAAACACAACAAACGTTTCAGATTTGTTCTTTTTGTTTTAATCTGTATCTTCCTTCCCCTTCTATTCTTTCCTCTGTCTTAATTTAATTCTTTCCACCAGCTTTTCACCTAATACTTTTAAATAATTTTGTAGATTTCTGTAAATACTTTCTCTCTGGTTATTCTTACTGCTACTCTTTCTTTTCTCTTTCTTTTCCTATTTTTTTATTTTAGTCCTAATTGTAACTTTGTCTTCCTCTTTCCTCTCATAAAACGTCGGTTGTAAGTAGCGCTCTGTCCTGTCTTCTCTCTTCTCCTGTGTCCGTCCCCTGTCGCGCTAATTGTGTGTATCGTGTTTATTTCCCGGCGGCCAAGCTGAAAATCAGCACTGCTGGCCTAACACTTGCCAACCACGTTTATGTCTCCGGCGGCCAAGCTGAAAATCAACACTGCTCTCTGGACGAGGCGCTTGCCGACCCGAGTGTTTATGTCTCCGGCGGCCAAGCTAAAAGCAGCTAGTTTGTGAGCCGGACTCTTGCCGGCCTTGTTTATGTCTTCGGTGGCCAAGAACTTAAAGTGGCCAAGCTGTCCAGACAATGGCCAACCTTCGGCCGATCGAAAGTCACTTTTGGCGCTGCTTGGGACAGTGCCAACCAATACAAAGCTTTCTCCATCGACATCAAGGACCTATATTATGCTTTTACATCAGGTACGCCTCTTATAGTGCATTGAACACAGCATTGACTCGTATGGTTCCATAGCCTTCCAGAACACCTCAGGACTTTCCCAAAGCAACTTTCTTGATTTGCTCAGGTTTTAGCTCAGGTCTAATTCTGGATCTTGGAACGGTAACACCTACCTTCAATAAAGGGAGTCGGCATCGGATCCTGCGTTGCGCCAATTCTCATTGATTTATTCCTAGCATACCCCGACAGACGACTTCAAAAGAGCTTAGATTCCTCGACTGTGGTAAAGGTGGTATGCTCCGTTGATGACTATTTGATACTCCTGGACACCAACGAAAAAGACCTCCCGATTCATGTGCCCAATGTGCTCGACAACTTTGAAACATGTTTAAACTCTTTGGAGATTACACACGAGCGTCCAGAGCTAGGATCCTTAAAATTTCTGGACCTAAGATTGTCTCTTCAGCTCCGTCATGTCTGTTGGTCATATGAGCCGAGATGGGAAAAACCACTCCTCAGTTATAATTCGGCGTTTTCTTAATTGGTAGAGAGAGCATAGTCAATTAGCTCTTAAACGAACTCTATTTTCAAGTCCTGCCCGCATTTGGGCCTAACAAGCTTCGCACGACAAGTATCTATGATACTATGTGCAGGATATCTTTCACATCTATAGCTTCAGTCACCGAAAGCCTCCTTAAACAGATTAAGAAAGGTGAAACCACATCCGGCAAGTCCCACCACAGATACAATACAATACAGTACACTTTATTTTCTTTTTTGAATACATTTCGCTCTGTACCCACGTAAGCCAAGAAGGCTTGTGTGTGGGACGCGGCAGGTGACTAACAACCAGACTTTTTCAAGTTTTAACTCATTCTATGAGTTTAAACAAACCAAACAAATTATAAGAAAAGAAGCGGTTCATTCACACGTGCCATATAGTAACCAAAGACCGGTAGTCATCCCCTTCATTCATAACATTTCTCATAACCTTAAAGGGGCCCTGCAATCATATTTAAGCGTCTACCTTTTTTGTGGTTTCCACGTCTCTTGCGGTTCAGGCAAGCCAGCGGGCACGGAGAGAGTAACTAAGTATCAGTGCATCATAATTTAACCGGACGACGCGGAAACCTCCTCCACCGACGAGGGCGACCCGCGGTACCGAAAGCGCGCCAAATGTGACGTTTTTGGTCCTGGGCTTACTACTGGTCAGAGCCGCTAAAAACGTATCTTTTTGGTCGAGATACAAAATATAAGTGTCGCGAACCGTTTCAATTATGTATAGAAAGTAGTTTTTGTTCACTATCTTGATCAGAAAAGAAACAAATGCAGTTTAGAAAAGTACGGAAACAAGAAATGACCCGTCGACATACCTGTCACCAAACGGCGGAAAAAGCGGCGCATATTAGAAAGGGCTATAGTCGGTTACAAGTTAAGAAGGTAGTAGAAGCTCCTCCCCATAAGCGTTGATGCGCCCGCTTCAGACGCCTCCGCAATCGAGAAAATAGTTCGCTGAAAACGCCCCTTCTGCTTCCATGGATAGATATTGGCCACAGACAGACCTTGTAGAGGTTGGCAGCTTGCGCACACCTATCCGAGGCAAATTACTCACTCCGGAAGGTTGAAGTAAAAGAAGGCTTCAGTGCAACGAAAAATTGTAACTTTTATAAGTAATGCATATAATGGTTGTTGGTTTTTTAGCTTGATAACCTTCCTACACGAATTAGGTACATTCCGTGCATTTGCTCAGTTTGTTAAAAAAACATGCGTTTCGAGTTTTGAAACCCCCCTGCGATTCGCGTTTTGAAAAAAATCCGAAGTCTTCTTTTCTTTCCCGTTATGAATCCCAACGTGGAGATAGCGGGTACCGCGATTCCTCCGATTCTGCTTCACGTCAAGAGAGTCTGGCGCAGCCTCGCCGTCTACGCCAAGGCGCCTCTACAAGAAGCATAAGAGGCGGCGATGTCCTCAACCGAGTTGCACGGCAGCCGATAATGAACGCGTACGTTCAGGTGCGACACGAACCGCCCGCCAAGCCCGGCCAGCCCGGCCTCACCGTGGAGGAGTCCTGCATCAAAGTCAGCAAACTGCTTGGCGTTGGTGTACGCACCGTCCTCGAGATTAGGAAGCAGGGCGAAAGAAACCGAGGGACAAGTTGTGACACCTTCTCGGAAGCGCCCAGCAAGTGAAGGCAAGACGCGGCGCAAAGTCAGGTACGGCGACTTCACGTTGTGCGCGCTGAGACCGCGCGTCCACCGTTTCTTTCGGATTCTGGAACGAGGTCCCCACGGTCAAGAAGATAACGGCCGAATTCCCCCCTCCTCCTGCACGAGCACTGAACTTCCCACGTTGAAGGCTTGGACTGTGCGTCGCCTTCTCCACGACATCGGAT
>JAZHYW010010832.1:0-10460 GCA_037355805.1 Ixodes ricinus | reverse complement strand
CATTGGCGCTGCAAGCGGGAAATATAAGCGCGCTGCGCTGCGTTGCGAAACCCCCATTCTAACACCTCCTCCTTCTCCCACCAGGCGATATAGACTCGCTGACCACAAGCACGAATCGGAGAACTTCACTTGGCAGCCGTCGACGCCAACCTTGCTGCGTTTGGGTCGCCCTATTCTTTAGGGGAGCCCAAACGCTAGGGCCCCCTATTCTAAAACTCTCTAATAGCTCGACAAGCATTCGTGCAGTGCCTCATGTGCAATCCCTGCAATGACGACAATATCCGAACCACAACCATATCTGAAACTCAGCGCGCGTCCTGTGCTTTGCCAACCCCAGTGCGTGGGTATGATTAACATTGGCGGCGAGTTGAGGGAACATTAGTTCCAGATCACGTGGCCGCTTGTTCTGGTTGTAAATTGAAAAGGTAAACCTGCTCATTTTTTTTCGTTTTCTGCGACTACTATTGCGTTTGGTCAAAAACAAGCGCGTGTTTTATGGGTCATTAAAATCGAGGATTCGTGCTAAACGGTATTTACGAAAGTACAAAACTCATTGCATCGCCCCTCTAAGCCTGAAACACATGTGAGCAGATATCGCGTCGCATTGCGCCGCCTAGCAGCGTAACCATAGCAACCGTCACTGACGCTATCGAAGCGATTTCTGCTCACATCTGTTTCTCGCTTTAGGCTGAGCCTTGTTCAGACCCCTCCTTCTTCTTCTCCCACCAGGCGATATAGGCTGCCGACTACGAGCACGGACCGGAGAACTTCACTTGGCAGCAGTAGCGGCGGCGCGGAAACCACCACCACCGCTAACACCCGGTTTTGCTACACCACAGGTGGGAAACGTTATTCAATATCTTGTTGTTGTTTTTTTAATTTGCTGCTGTTGCTGCTGCGCCTGCTGCTGCTGGTGATATCGATCTTGTGATTTTCAGACCTGCGAATCAGTACTACTATAGCGAAAAAGATCGGTGAAGACGATGACGTCTGTATGATGTGCAAAGAGTCACTGCTTAGAAATGACCGGAAATTGAAGTGTTCCGAATGTGAATATTGTTACCGCTCTCAATGCTCTGGTGTAATAGAGTCCTCTGCTAAGTCCACATAAGATATTTGGCTTGAGTCATGGCGTTGCCAAACCTGCAAACTGCCCAAGCAGCAAAGTGGGCTAGTGGTAAACAAAAGAAGGAGTATGACCTGCAGCGTCGTGTATATTAAGGTCCCAGACTCCCTAAGCATCCTCCGTGTGAATACCCTTTTAAGGTGTATTCTCACGGGAATGCTTTTCGGGGAGGGATGTGCGTGACATTAGTGATCGGCAGAACCAGCGGGACTCCTGTCCAACTCAAGCATTCACCCGAACTGCGGAAGCCGAGAAAGACGTCAATGTTATCAGACGCATTTAGCGGTCGCACACACGACAAGGCATAGAGTAATATTTAGAAGGGAAAAAGCGGTGAAAGTCCGACCAGTTCATGGCCACGGTGGAAGAAACATTTTCAAGCGTGTCAACGCACACAGATTTAGCATTTCGTCGTGCCAATGGGGCTTTGGTCATACCGCGAGATTTGGCGAAACTTGCTTTCTACGAGTTCTGCTTTTTTTTTTCTGCGGCACTGCACTCTCGTAAAATTTTCCACGTGTTCTGAGCGGCAAGTCCCAACGCTTACACACACTCCTAAGAAACTTCTTCGGCGAATGATGACGAACAAGTAGAAAACGTGTCTTCAGCTCGCTGCCGCCAACTTCCGTAACGCTAGCAAAACCTCAGTTTGTCTACGAGCAAAATGGTCGTCCGGTGACTTCACTCGCGGGAGCGGGAAGCGCGATCCAGCAGTTGTCATATAGCCCCTTCCCCTTGGAAAATGAGCAACCACTCGCCGAGCCAGTGTTGCCAACTTAGCTTGTTTCCCGCTAGATTTAGCCTTTTTTGGTGGTCGTCTAGCTGGCAAAAATATGGTCTAGCGGCTAGCGGGAAATTCTAGCTTGTTTGTATAAAATCTAGTGGGTTTTCTAGCTTGTTTTCAAAATAACTATTTTAAATACTTTTATTTAAAAATCTGGTACGAGTCGTGTTCCAAAAGTTACTCGGCCTCGCATTCCAGTGACCTCACCCGCTCCGAAAACATATCTACCCAACCTACCCGACCCACACTATCCGCCACTAGCGCAACACCACCTAGGCGGGTACCTCGTCGCTTTGGCTTTGTTGTCACGTGATCTGACCCTCTGGAGTAACCCGAATCTACTCGAGTGGGGCTGGTCGCGCACCTAGCCCGCTAGCAGCGAAAAAATGAGCGCAGCCTTTTCTGGCACCTGCGGCCTGTGCTGACTCGAGCACACTGGAAAGTCCAAGCAGCGCGGACCTAATCACAGCGTGAAAAAGTCTCAGATGGAGTAGATGAGCCAGATGTCGTAGCCGATGACATTCTTGAACTTTTCTAGATCTACACATGTAGACATGTGAACATCAAGAAGACTGCTTGTGCATATCGTGTCATGAAAATGTGATAGCTGATGATTTATTTGCTTCGAAACCAGTGGGTGTGTGGTATTCTATTCAATGTAACCTCGTTATGAAAATAAAAATAATGTTTTTTTACCACATTTAATATCTAGCTTTTTTTACTCCAAATCTAGCTGTTTTCGGGCATGTGTCTAGCGGGAATTTCATAAAGGAGTTCGGCAACACTGCGCCGAGTGGGTTCTTGTTCAACTCGTGAGATGCGAGCAATCTCTCGTGTGCCGCTTGTAGATCTGGAGCCGGTGGGGTGCTCGCGACTCCAACCACTCCAACCGATCTGAGGGAAAGTGCGGAGCGCGTTCGAGCGGCCTGGAGTAGTTCTCGGCGCAGCTTTTTTCAGGAGTACAATCTGTAGTCACTGCAACATTTCACTTTCGTTATCAACGTTGTTGCGTAAGGAGTATCGCGGCTCTTTTGTTTCGATTGCTGGGTTGGCTCTCTTGCTGTGCTTGTTTCGTTCCTCTCGTCATGACCGAGTCGCCCGAGCGATACTGCGGCGCTGTCGTTGTTGCAGTTAATTCCAGGAGGTCTATTAAAACGCAGTAACAGCGAAATCAGCGGCAGCGACGAAAATACCAGCTCAGCTCCAGCTCGAGTGACGACGAGGAAGCCGTTCTCGGCGAAGTGTTTGCCGAGTCTTTCGCCTCCGAAAGAAGGGCCCACAGGTATCGCCTTACGTCGAAGACGCTGTGGGCGCCCAGTCGGACGAAGAACTAGTGCACGAAGAGCCAGAGAAAGAATAAAACACTTAGGGACAGCGAGATCGGATGCCAGTCCTTCTTCAACTCAGCAACACACATTTACTGATGTCTCCTTCAACATGTACCACCGGCCCCAACGTTCGAGACGCAAAGAGGGCAGAGCACGGAAGGTGACATAGTATTTATATCATACCTGAAAAGAAAACCAAAACAACAATTTGCTCCCATACACTGTCAGAAGATAAAGAATTGCAGAAGAAAAAGGAAAATAAAAAGAAACACTATTGACAAATCTTACAGGAGGGCCCCTTTGACTAATCCAGCTCTGACATTTCAGGAGTTCTCATCTCAACCCTGGACAACGCGAGACAAGGAGCAGCGATTTCGCTATGATCGTCACCGGCTCATCTAGTACGCTCTGATGACTCTCAACGGCGCCAGCTTGTTCTGCAGGCTCAAGCTGACCGGCGCTTGGCGGTTCCTGGAACCGGGCGATCACAGTTCGCGCAGATGTGCGCTGACGCGCAATCTAGGATGAGGAGAGCCGCTCGGAAGCACGGGAGACCGCAGAGGACGAGCTTCTGCAGGGCGGCATGTTCAGGGCAACGCCCTGTCTGACCAACGTGTCGGTCACCGCATGAGGCAGGGACGGAGGATAACAGAACCCCCCTTCACAGGGAACGGCCTGGTTGGCAGCGTCCGATGGAACATCCTTTGAAGGCTCCGCATTGTCGTCAACTGTCTGCAGCAGTTGTTTCAGGCGCAACCTGCAATCGAGAAGACAACCGGAGCAGTTGAAGCACGCCGCAATTCCCTCCAGTCTGTGCGTGCCGAGCTGTGCACGACATGGAAATGCAAGATAACACGTGAAGACTTCTTCTACTACGTGGAGCACGGGGCCTTTCGGGCGGCCAGAATTGACCGAACAAGAACATGGAACTGGACATGTGAGCTGGACCTTCTCAGGCAAAAGAAAGGTGCCGGAAGACAGGTCTCCGCCTTGCCCCGGTCCTCAGGGCGAACCATTTCTTCCAGTGTGGATCGGGGAGATCTGGGGGCACGCCTCTGAAGAGTTGGCACTCGTCAACCATGTTTTTCGTTTACGTGGATGATTATTTAGTCATTCGCCCGACATCGGGGTTTCTTCTGATTCTGTAGAACAGCTCTTTACTTTCCTTCATCCTCAGGGCCTGAATTTCACAAGGGAAGACAGCTTCCAGGCGATGGCTCTCCAGTATCTCGATCTTCGCCTCCAGATCTTCTTCCGACCGCATTTGTTGGGCCTTCCAACAACGATCTCGGAAACCTATTCTTCCATTCTGCAGGTCCCATTCTCAACTGGCAAAACATGGAATCGTTCGGTCTCTCCTGGCATCATCTCTCGCGCCAAATCCGGTTCTCACCTGGCAAGTCATGAGCATTGCGAAACAACAAGCACGTCTCCTCAAAGCTGGTTATCCGCAAGGTTCTACTGAGCACCATTCTTGTTCAGTTAATTCTAGCCACCCAAAGTGCCCCGTGCTCCACGTAGTAAGTTCTATCGCAGTTATCTGCATTCCTTGCGTGCACAACTCGGCGCACAGACTGAAGCGGAATTGCAGCGCTTCAATACTTCAGTTGTCTTCTCGCGCAAGCGAGCCCGAAACAACCGCAGCATCGAGTGAACAATAATGAAGCGCCTTCAAAGGATGTTCCATCAAACATGCCAACCAGACCGTTCCCTGTGAAGAGGGGGCGGTATACTCCATCCCTTCTCATGCGGTGACCGATACATGGGTCAGACAGGGCGCTTGCCTGAACACTCCGCCTACGAGAGCACGTCCTCAAGGTCTCCCGTGCTCCGATGCGGCTCTTTTCATCCCATACAGCCAACGCATCAACGTCCTCTTCTGCACGAACTGTGAAGCTTCCGGGTTCCAGGACGCCAGCACGATTGGCAGACAATAAGAACAAGCTCGGCCGAGAGATCATCGGAAGCCATACAAGATAGCCGGTGACGATCATAACATCGCTGCTCCTTTCTCTCGCGTTGTCCAGAGCTGGAGATGAACTACCTTGCAGCCAGCAGCTGGATTAGATCAAGCGCCCTCTATATGAATTTGTCAATAGTGTTTCTTTTTTATTTTCTCTTTTCTTCTCTCTGAATTTATTTATCTTCTAGTGTATGGGGTGTAAATTGTGTTCTGGTTTTCTTTTCCGGGCAGGATGTAAGTATATTATTTTCCCGGATCTTCCCTCTTAGTCTCAAATCGTTAGGAGGCAGGTAGTACATATTGAAGGAGACATCAGTAAATGTGTGTTGCTAGTTGAAAGAACTGTGCTGTCTGTCCTTGTCCCTAAGTGTCTTTATTCTTTCTTTGACTCTTGTATTTTCTCCAACACGCTCTCTTGATCTTTGAACTAGGTATTTCGTTTGTTCATTGTGGGCTCTGTAATGTAACTGGAATAATTAGAAGACAATACGCCAAATACTCTGCAGAACGGAGATGACGACCGCTTTACGGTATACGTGTTTGTTATTGCTTAATTGCATCCTACGGCTCGTACAAGTACCTCTAGTCTACATTGGGCTTATATAACTGTAGGAAAAAATAAATTGTGTCTTAACGTAGGGGTCACCGTTAATCAAGTAGTAAACAAACAAATTTTTTTGTCAAAGCATGAAGTTCCGATCAGAACTTCAAGCTTTCAGCAAGTTAACAGGAACCGAAACTGGTAAAAAGCGAGGGCAAACGCTTTGAAAGCGGTGGCGCTGGGGAGCGTTACTCTCAATTTGCTCCGCAGCATGTGCCTCTGAGGTGGATCACGTGACCTATCGCTCACGGTAGCCAACCGCTCTACGACCGCTAGCGCGGAGCGCTCGGCATCTGCCAGAGGAAGGGGCTATTAGAGATCAGTGGAAGTAATAATTGGTCTCAGGTGCGAAACACGTACACCCACTTTGTGATCGTAACACTTTTTGTTTTGGGCGATGATGATGATAGCTTGCGGCTACTCGAACTGGATTGGAATAGATTGATTTGTAACAAGCTTGAGTTGATCGAACCTTTTTTTTATCCTAGTCGTATATGCAAGTGCGAGAAAGCGCGACTCGCGAGCGTGGATTGGGTGAGTCCGACGGACCGGTGGCCATTCACCGACTACGTCTGACGTATCTTTAGACTCCGGGTTCTGGGTACGTCCGACGTATTAGAATCTGGGATCGGAATACGTCCGATGTATGTTTAGACACAGCGTTGTTGTTGTTGTTGTTGTTGTTTTTTCTAAATCTCCACATTAACAAAATAATCTCCCTGTTTTATTGGTCAACATGCAGTTATATGAAAGACAAAAATTATTAGACATTAAACAAGCTATTTTTATAAATTGGCGTGCACCATTCAGGATTAATGCAATGACTTTATTACACAAATGTTCACTGGTGTAGACTCAACTCAAAAAGAGCAATAGCCTCCTCATAAAATGACTTTCAGTGCTTTCTTGTTTCTCATTTTCATTTTTGTGCACCGATCATCGAAGAATTTTCGACCAAGGTAAACTGAAATGTAGGTCACGAAAATCGAACGTGCCCTTCATGCACGAGCCTCGCACTACCATCGACTACCTGGCATCGCTGCATCCTCGTCGTCAAGCTGCTACTTTAACATCAGTACAGGGGCGGATCCAAAGGGGGGGCGTTCCCTAAACAATGTCGACCCCTCCCCTCCCTCCTCCCGGAGGGAAGTTTGACATGTGTGGACCCCCGGCGCACAAAAAAGGATAGGAGAATAGTATCTTTCAAATTTTCCGCCCCCCCCCTCCCCCGCAAAACGGAGTTCTGGATCCGCCCCTGCCTCAGTACATCGGACATTCACGAAATTATCTGGGACGTCATCCGAGAGGAGCTCCGAAAGGTGTTCCCCGCTGTTGAGGGACAGGCATCCCTTTCTGTAGCCGAGATCGTACGCGACGATGTCCAGCGGGCCTTGCAGCCGGAAGCTCGCGCCAACGTGGTCACCCCAGAGGAGCCGACGTTGACCTACGCCGCGATCATCGATGACCGCCATCAGTTGTCCGCCAGTACCGGGCGCCCTCTCGACGCGACACGCCTGTGCCCCAGTCGGCTCGACGCCAGAAGGAACGGCCCCACTACGTCCACCAAGAGCAGTCCAGGCCAAAGAAGCTGAAGGTCTAGAGAACGGCTGACCAACGCCATCTATGCTACCTCTGCGGGGTAGCCGACCACATTTATCGCGGTTGCCCCTCCCGGCAACTTGGGCATCACGGGTTCCATCTGAACGACCCGCGCCCACGGCACGGTGAGCGCCCATGAGACTTTAGGGAGTTTTTGTAAATCGTTTTCGCCGTCCCGCAATGCTCTCCGCAACCCGCTACGCTAACCGGAACTCTACAGCCAAGGACATCAGCGCGCAGGCGCAGTTGCGGCGTCTTCGTTGCGGAGGGCTTAGCGGAGGGGGAAATGCGGTCTATGAAAACTCACTATTGACGAGTCTCTTCAGCGGTGCAGGGCGTCGCCGAAGAGGCGACGCCCTGCATTAGTTTTCCTAGGTTCTACCGGGAAAGCCTGTCTCTCCTGCCTCGCCGGAAAACCTAAGTGCGGAAATACCGGGAGGTGGTATTTCGAGGATGAACGACGCAAACATACTCCACGAACGTCGAAGGCCTCTCACCCTACAGACGAGTCGCATCTTAACGACGCCCCCGTGAAGGTGTCAAATAACCTCATCGTGGTCATCGACGGAGACAACGCAACGACGCTCATCGACACCGGAGCAGATTATTTCGTTCTGAGGGGAAGCTCTCTCGCCGCCTTCGAATAGTGATGAAGCCATTGTATGGTCCATGAATGCGAACCGCCGGAGGACACTTCATCACGCCAGTAGAGAGCTGCACGGCTCGCGTTAAGATCCATGGTGAGACGTGGCCAGTCCAAACCTGTAGACTTTCAGTCTGAATACGGCGCCTTCATCAACATGGGAGCCAACAAGTTGACGATTCGAAAACCTCTCTTAACGCAGAATGAGCCCCAAATGACCTCAGCCGCTGTCCGGGCCATCGCCGACCACGTGAACCTACCGCAGCGTTCAAGCGATTTCGTAGTTCAGACGACTCCCCAGTTTGCTGTGAACAGTTATTTGGTCTAGCTTAGTGTTAATTTATATAAGGTTGCATCTGAACGATTTAAAGAGGGGAGTAATTCCGCGCGCATAACCAAGAAGGAACGCTTCTCCGTACTTTTGCAGATTCGTGTTTGCGCTTAGTCCGAGTATAAGAGATGAGAAGGCCAGAATTACCTTGCCGAGTCAGTCTCGCCCTAGCTCACTCCCGAACAGTCTAGGCCGAACCTTCGTGAAACCGGGATAGTGGATAAGGAGCCCAGCGTGGCCGTGCCGACTCAGGCTGTCCTGACGACGAGAAACCCTCCCTCTCGCTTCCGCCAGCTGTCATGTCGACGCCCCGACGTTCGCTGCTGCTGTTTCGAAGCTCATTCTCTTATTTCTGACCAAATTTCGCCGATTAGGCCTTAACTTTCAGTTTACGCACTTCGAGCCTTTTCCATTCGCGAATATATTTTCACTGACTAACAAAAGTCACTTTCCACCACGCGAATTTTTAGACATTTTTAGGTCCCAATCTAATTTAATTTTTTTCTCGTTTCTGTTGAACGTACAGTCATTCCACAATTAATTTGATCAACTGAAAGATTTTTCGCAGTGTTCTGACTTGTCGTTTGATGTTATTATGCTAATAGTATATCACAGTAGAAGGGCCAATGCATTTCCTACGGCAACTTTTTACCCTTTATTCTCAGCAGCTACTGAACCTATTGCCATCGGAGCGGTTGTATTTGAAATATAATAAGACCAACTGAATAACTTCAGAGAATTACATCTTTCGATTTTGCGTTCAACATCGTTTTCCAAAACCCCAAATTCTGAAAAACAGATTCTTTTTTTTATTTTCCACTTTTAGCGTTCCAGAAATTAAAAAAGTATAAATATATACAGTATATACAAAGTATAGTACCGCGTTGCAGTGTAAAGCGTATTTGTGAATTTATATCTGCTGATAAAATCCCTCGAGGCGCTGTCGTTACGAAATTAAATGGGGAAGTTCACGCTCCGGTGAAATTAAAAATTCGTCTGCTAACCACCATATTTTGGGCTCTACGCGGTGGCGCCATCCCGTGTTTGCGACCGCGAAACTCCACGTTGCAGTGATCAGTGGGCCCGTGCAGCGCTATATTACTCCGCCACTCGAAGTTCACTGCGTGCGGTGGTGCGGTTCACTTCTGTTCAATAGTCTATGATGTGCATTTTCTAGAGGTACCTTTTTCTGCTTCCGGTTACGAGCAGCTCGAACTCGGGTGTCTGTATTTCATCTCACAAACAACTGCAGTGCTGCCAAAAGCACGGCCGAGGGCGTGTGACATTGGAAAGCGCCTTTTCGGCGCCAAATCTCGTACAAATGAGATGTCGCACAAAATGTGGGGCCGAGGTCGAAGCTACTAGCACGAGTATGTTGTCCTGAACGACCAATGTCACTGCACGGGCGAGCGTGCTTGCCAGAGGCCCAGAGATCGATCTTGTCGCTTCTGCTACACTGATATGTCACCCTCACTTTATTATTTATTTTATATTTTTGCGGTGGTTTTACTGCTGTGCAGCAGAACAAAGGCTACTGGCGCAAAATCAATACCCAAACAAGATGTCTATGCTGCGTGCAAGAGCGCATATTGGAAGCAGCTTCAAAAAATCCCAAGCTCGTTGCCCAATGGGCTCCGAATGGGCAGTGGAGTATCAAGGGTGGGGGACTACTAACTACATTTTCTCTTTTTACAAATCGCATAGACATTGGGGAATAACCTGGATGAGTGCCCACTACCATTATCATTGCACCCGGTGCCAAGCTAAGGAAGATAACTGGGCGACGAAACCGCAGAAGGCACTTTTGTCGCCACATAGTTCAGGGCTTGTATAGCCAGTGCATGACTTTTAACTAGATATGCTCATATTGTAAAATATCCAATCCCTCGTGTGTATGTGAGTGGGTGCCATTAAAGAGACCGTAGTTAACATCTGCTTAGATTTTTAGAATTTTACCCAACTAACATATGTTCACACAAGCCGTGGTGAGAAATATCCATCGGTGAACAAGGGTAGCCGTGTCTCTCGGCGAAACTGTCAGTTAAACTTCCGCTGTTTGTTGTTTCTCGCGGTTAGTTTTTCACT
>JAZHYW010010831.1:0-23987 GCA_037355805.1 Ixodes ricinus | reverse complement strand
GCTACACTGAGCAGCCGAGCAGATAGAGCTCCGTCGCTCGTGCGCATGAACTCGTGCCTTGCGCCCGTGGCTAGAACGTACCCGGCTCTGAGCCGATCGCCATATTAAACCTCTTGTTCTACCTTGCTATCGTGTCACCGTTCCCTGGCGCAACTTGCAACACGACTTGCAACATGGTGTCAGAAGTGGGATGCCGCCAACGATGAGCCGATTTTAAGAGCTCTGCAGCGGGCACCGCCGCGCCAACCAGGGACCCACACGAAGGTAGGCGACTTTGCTCTCGGGGATCTTCGGCCGCAGCTGCGCGATAAATTATGGCGTCCTTTGTCATACAACCGCCGGAAGCATTTTGCTTCTCATCGCCGACCGAGTGGCCGAAGTGGAAAAAACGTTTCGAACGTTTCCGCACGTCCTCCGGACTTATCGCCAAGCCCGAGCCACACCAAATAGATGCGTTGCTCTACATCATGGGAGACCAAGCGGAAGATATATATGGCACGTTCCAGCTGTCTGCCGAGGAGGCCAAGAAGTTTACAGTCGTCATGGAGCAGTTCGACAAGTATTTTATCCCGCGGCGAAACGTCATCTTCGAACGAGCTCGTTTCAACACGAGAGTTCAACAAGAAGGCGAGTCTGCGGAAGATTTTGTCACGGCGCTCCACGCACTTTCAAAGCACTGCGACTACGGCGAGCTTCAAGAACAGCTCGTCAGAGACCGTCTAGTAGTAGGAATCAAAGATCAGAAGCTCTCAGCAAGACTTCAGCTCGACGCCGACCTCACGCTTCAGAAGGCACTCGAGACGGTCCGACAGGTCGAAAGCGTACGTCAGCAGCAAGCTGAGCTCAATCCCGACAAGTCGACAGTCAACAAAGTCGCTGCGGGGCGTCAACAAGGAGTAAACCCAAGACGTTTCGTCAAGACCTCTGAGGAAACTGCTCACTCGAACGACGAACGACCTCACCCAGAAGTGAAGCCATCTCCAAGCTCCAGCAAGAGCGGCATTCAGAGACCGTGTCGCTGGTGCGGAAAAGAGCAGCACGGACGCGCCCAATGCCCAGCGCGGTCGGAAGTGTGCCGTAATTGCCACAAGAAAGGACATTATTCGTCTGTTTGCAGGTCTCGACGAGTTGACTTCGTTGAAGCGTCTGAAACCAACAGCGAACAAGGATTTTTAGGAGCAGTCAAGTCCTCCGAAACTTCGGAATGGGAGACTACGATCCTGGTTCAAGGCCAACCCGTAAAATTCAAAATCGACACGGGCGCCGACGAAACCGTCCTTTCAAAAGCAACATTCGACATGCTCAAACGTCAGCCTCTGCTTTCAGAAGCGCCTCGTCAACTTTACGGGCCAGACTCAAAGCTTCTCGCAACTAAGGGCGTTGCAAGACTCGAACTCGCTTACCGCGACAGGACAACGATTCAAGACGTCTACGTGCTTCACGACGTCCACACGTCCTTGCTCGGAAAGCCCGCCATCAATGATCTGCAGATACTCACATTCGTCAATGCCGTCACCCAGAAGGTAATTCCGAAAGTTGAATTTCCTTCATTATTCCAAGGTCTCGGCAAGCTGCAAAAAGAACACCGCATTCGCTTGCGCGATGGAGCGGAACCATTTTGTATCAGCTCTCCACGCCGCATCCCGATACCCTTGTACGAGAAAACAAGGTTGGAGCTACAGCGAATGCAGACAATCGGTGTCATTTCTCCCGTCGACGAACCAACCGAATGGTGTGCGCCCATGGTAGTCGTCCTCAAGCCAAACGGATCAGTGAGAATCTGCGTCGACTTCACTGGTCTAAACCATCACGTCCTGAGAGAATGGCATCCCATTCCTTCCGTCGAGCACACACTCGGACTCCTCCACGGCGCGAAGATATTTTCGAAATTAGATGCTAATTCGGGATTTTGGCAAATTCCACTGGACGAAGGCAGCAGGAAGCTCACCACCTTCATTACACCGTTCGGGAGGTTTTCCTTCAACAGACTACCTTTCGGCATATCGTCTGCTCCAGAGCACTTTCAAAAGCAGATGTCTAGTCTTTTGCATGGCATTAACAGAGTGGTCTGTCACATGGATGACATCCTCATCTGGGGCTCAACCGAAGAAGAACACAACGAGACGCTCCGCACCGTACTGCAGCGATTAACCAAAGCTGGACTGACGCTCAACGAAAACAAGTGCCTATATAACGTCCAAGAGCTCACGTTCTTAGGCCATCAACTAGACTACAACGGCATCAGACCCGATGAAAGGAAGGTAGAAGCTATTCTGAAAATGAAACGCCCGACAAACAAAAGTGAGCTGCAAAGAGTACTGGGTATGGCCACATACCTTGCCCGCTTTGTGCCAAACCTTTCAGAGGTTCTTCAGCCACTTTCATCCTTGTTGTCGAAGAAGCACGAGTTTCTTTGGGACTCTCCACAGCAACAAGCATTTGACAAATGGAAGACAGTACTATCTTCTCGTCCCGTACTGGGCGTATATGACCCCGGAAAGGATACAGTCGTCAGCGCAGACGCTTCCTCCTTCGGACTTGGAGCACTGATCCGGCAGCGACAAACAGACGGCAAATTTGCTGTCATTGCGTACGCCTCAAGATTGCTCTCAGACACCGAAAAGCGCTACGCGCAAATTGAGAAAGAGGCTCTTGCCTTAGTCTGGGCATGTGGAAAGTTCGAGGACTACCTGGTTGGTAAAACGTTCAAGCTGGAGACAGACCACAAGCCGCTCGTTCCCATCCTCATGTCGAAAACTCTTGACGACTTGACACCCAGACTCCAGAGGCTAAAGATGAGGATGATGCGGTACCAGTACAGCGTAGAATATGTACCCGGAAAGGACCTACTAGCCGCTGACACACTTTCCCGAGCACCTCTACAACAGACAGGGGACACAGACCTCGAAAAAGACGTCGAAGCTTTCGTCTGTTCCTTGAACAAAGCTATCCCAGTCAGGGACCATTGCCTACAATGGCTAAAAGAAAGTCAAAAATCGGACACAGTTTGTAACCAGCTACGAAAACTAAGCTCAAAGGAGTGGCCATCCAGAAGAGACTTGTCACAAGACCTGAAACCTTTCTTTGAGCACCGACACCAGATCACCGTAGAAGACGACTTGCTCCTCTATGCAGCCCGTGTCGTCGTTCCTGTCTCGTGCAGACAAGAGATTATGCAACTTCTTCACGAAGGCCACTTCGGCATCACGAAAACACAAGCAAGAGCAAAAGACTGTGTCTGGTGGCCAACAATAGCAGCAGAGATAACTGCCACAGTAAAGCAATGCAACGAATGCATCAAAACCACGTGCAATCGCAAGATGCCGCTTCTAAACACGGAATTTCCTGACCGACCATGGCAGCGCGTTGCAATGGATCTTTTCTACTTCAACAGCCACTGGTGGTTGATCATGACAGATTATTTCTCAAGGTACCCCGAGATAGCACGACTTGAGAAACTTACATCGCTTACCGTCATTACCCACTGCAAATCAATCTTCGCTCGCCACGGCATTCCCGAGGTGGTAGTGTCCGACAATGGGCCTCAGTTCTCGTCATCAGACTTCGCTACATTTGCTCGAGAATACGGGTTCACCCATACCACCTCAAGCCCATATTATCCCCAAAGTAATGGACTTGCGGAAGCAGCCGTGAAATGCATCAAGAAATCAATGGAAAAAACGAAAGACCCGTACCTGACCCTTCTCTCTTACAGGTCGACTCCGCTGAAGAACGGCTACAGCCCCGCTCAACTGCTTATGGGTCGACGTTTACGAACCAAGCTCCCTATTGTTCCCGAGATGCTCATGCCCCACATGCCCGACATGAGAAAACTTCGCGACTTTGAAGAACTATACCGGGAACACCAGAAGAAAGACTTCAATCGACGGCATGGCGTACGCCCACTGCCTGAAGTCCTAAATGGAGAGGAAGTTTGGATCACAGACATCAAGCAGAAAGGTACAGTACAGAGACCAGCAGAGGAACCAAGATCTTACTTCGTAGACACTGACAACGGGGTTGTGCGACGTAACCGAACTCATCTTGTTCCTTTTCCTGCAAATGTCCGGGATGCGGAAGTCGTTGACAGCGAAGATGCTCAAGAGCCACGTGCAGAATGCGAAGGCAATCTTCATTCACACACGAGAAGTGGCCGATGCGTCAAGGCTCCCCAGAGACTTTGACTCTTCTGTATGGGGGAGATGTTGGATAGCGCTACACTGAGCAGCCGAGCAGATAGAGCTCCGTCGCTCGTGCGCATGAACTCGTGCCTTGCGCCCGTGGCTAGAACGTACAGAGCGCGACACTGTTAGCGCGAACAAGCAATTGCCAGTTTTCAGTTTTCTCTTTAAAACCAAGAGATGACATCCTAGTTAATATTGCTACGGAAAGAGCTCATTTAGTTATACAATGTAAGCGATAACATTTCGTGCTCGCTAATACTATTTAGAAGTAAAATGCGAAAATGCGCCGATGTCGTGTTCGCGCTAACAGTGTCGCGATGTGCACCCGGCTCTGAGCCGATCGCCATATTAAACCTCTTGTCCTACCGTGCTATCGCGTCACCGTTTCCTGGCGCAACTTGCAACACGACTTGCAAAACGAGTACACTCCGTGTATTTGGTGCGGTACCTGGTATCACAGGAATCTTTCGATGCAATGGGATTGTTGATCCCATGGCACAGCCGTGCCAGCTTATTGGGAGCTGTCGCGGATGTATCGCAGTTCGTACCGGAGGACCCATCGTACCGTGTAGGATGCGCAGAAACGGTCCCCTAAAACTCTCTTGTGACGGAGTATAAAAGAGACGGTCGGCCATGCAGCGCGGGCAGTCGCCCGATCGTCGCAGTCTCAGGTGTACGGCACGTTTTTATCTGGAGACGCCGGCACATGTGCGCCGAATCAAACATTTACTTTAACGTTTTCTTCTTTTTTTTTTTATAGCTGTGTGACGAAAGTGGGGTTCTTTTTCTTCTCACATTTAAAAGTGGCGTTTGTAAATGTACCCTCCAGTTGAGTGACTCTATGAAAGTTTGCTCGAAGATTTTATTTTATTTGTATCTCATATTTGTTATGCGTATTTATTTGTTATTTACAAAACACCGATTAGGGTGCGTGTTACAAAAATTGAATACGAGTTACCATACTTTTTTTGACGGGCAACAAAAAGACACAGTCAAGCTGCTTCGATGATTCTACACAATAAACGGACATATTTATAAGATAAGGTACGACATGCTGTGTTAGAGCAGCACAATTAGAAATTTAATATAGTTGTACTGGAATTACTTTTAAAAAGTAATCAACTGTCAGATTATAAAATACCAAAAAGCATGTATGAAGCGTTTGTTGTTTACATAATAAGGTTTACTCGTAAGACTAATTAATAACGCGCATAATTTAAAGTGTCGCTGGGCCACCCGACTTGCAGCTCCAGCGGTGCGCAGGTCTAGAAATTAAAATGTGCTTACGTTGAGTAAGATTTTTGGTTTTGTTTTTTAGACATAAAGACTAGCATTTGGCTTGATACTCTTTGGAAGATATACAGAAGATGAGGGCTAGGTTCTTCGAGCTTACAAACGACCGAGCCCCTTCGACGGTACATTGCAGTACCTTGTAGGCTCTAGCTGAAAGCAAGCCACCCTTCTTTATTTTTTTTAATTTATCAATCTGATTCTTTTGGTGCGGGTCTTATACAACATAAGCATATTTCAAGATTGGGCGCACAAAACTTGCGACTTCTTAGGACCGTTTGCCTTGAAACCTCTTAAAATCTTCAACGACGAGAGACCACGCTGACGGCAACTATCGGGTAGCCAAAGAACACTTGGCGGTCCGGTATCTCTCATATTTGTTTCGCGCATCACTCTTTCTTTTTTGGCTCGAAAAAAATTTGTCAATATTATAAACGACCATTTTTCATTGGTAGCACGTAATACATTTGACCTCGCGAATGGCGCAGAACCTGCGCTCCAGAGAGGAGTTGCAGAGTTGCCGCATAGGTGGCGCCAGCGTGCCAGTGTGTTCTCACGTCGTAAGAAATTCGTAGACGTTTTAAGTTATTCAGTCCTAAGGAGTCACAAGTGTGTGAACAGGCCTAAGAAATGCATTAGGTATCTCTTTAAAAGGCTCGAGGTACACCTAAGCACTTCTTATGAGTTGTGAATCCGAAAGCATGTATATCATTCTTGCAGCGCTCTCGTGAAGTGGCCGCGCCGCGGCTGAGACATCGGCTGTGCTGCCACTCTGGAGTCTGCCTGAGCGGACTCTACGCAGCCGTAGCCTTGGCATTTCAAATGCGCTCGAGGTGCAAGGGAATGAGATAGGATGAGGAAGAGAGGAGGCGTAAGAAAGAGAGAGAGGCGTTACGGTAGAAGGTGGACGGAAAGGGAAAGGGTTTTCCAGGGGCACTTTATAGGGAATTGTAGTAGACCGTTTTTCTGCTCAGCTACGGTATCATCATCATCATCATCATTTATTATTCCTTGAAGGCCCAGGGGGCATTATACAAGGGAGTGAACACTTCAAAAACAAACAAATAACACAACTATTTATCAACAAAAACACGCTGCAATCTAGTTATAGGTTAGAAAAAAATAAGCTAATGGCTGCAGAAAATTTTTTAGTGTCAGATAAGGAAACAATTACGTCAGGCAGTGAGTTCCAGTCGTCAATGGCCAATGGTAAAGTAGACATTTGGTGAGTAACGGTTGACGATGAAATTGGACGGAGTTTACAAGAATGGTCGAGACGAGGGAAAATGCGGTAAGGAGGCGATAGCAAACTCTGTCTGAGATGACTGTTGTAATAAAAGATCCGATGAAGAAGAGAAAGACGAGACACCCTGCGGCGGTGAGAAAGAGTGTCAAGGTTAGCTGATTGGCGAAATCCTGATATGCTTGCGTAAGGGGAATAGTCGGAATAAATAAAACGGAGGGCTCTGCTTTGAACGGATTCCAGGTTGTTAGTTAGGTATGACTGCCACGGTGACCATATGGAAGAGGCGAATTCTAGTTTAGTTCTGACCAAGGTAGTATAAGCTAGTTGTTTTACTGGGGATGTAGCTTGTCTGAGGTTACGGCGAAGAAATCCGAGAGTGCGGTTAGCATCGGCAACGACAGATGTTATGTGAGTGATCCATGACAGGTCAGATGTCAGATGAATTCCTAGATATTTATAGGATGAACAAGCAGTTACTGGGATGCTAGAAAGGTGGTAAGAGGAGGATAAAACATGCGGACTGCGGGAAAAGGATAGCGATTTACATTTATTATAGTTTAAAGCCATTTGCCATTTATGACACCACTGAATTATAAGTTGGAGATCGTTCTGCAAGATTAGTTGATCGTGACGTGAATGAATTGGTCTATAGATGACACAGTCATCGGCGAACAAACGTACTTCAGAGGTGATGCCATGGTGGAGGTCATTAATGTAGATTAAAAAAAGAAGGGGGCCAAGAACGGTTCCTTGAGGGACGCCAGACGTTACTGTGCTTGTGGTAGATTTTACATTGTTAACAGAAGTGTACTGAGTGCGATTAGTGAGGAATTCAGAAATCCAATTGACTACAGAGGGATGAAGATTAATATCTCTTAGTTTCATTAAAAGACGTTGATGGGGGACCTTGTCGAATGCTTTGGAGAAGTCAATGAAGATGGCGTCAGTTTGAACATTGGAATCGAAATTTGAGTAAACGTCAGTTAGAAATGCTGTTAGCTGAGTTTCGCAAGAGTATGACTTGCGAAATCCGTGCTGGTGCTTGAAAAGGAGGTTATGAGAGTCAAGAAAGTTTATTATGTTAGAATAGAGAATATGCTCCAAGAGTTTGCATGAAACGCTGGTGAGCGAGATGGGACGATAGTTGCTGATTTGTTGGCGATCGCCTGTTTTATGAACGGGTATGACGTTAGCAATCTTCCAGTCGGATGGAACTTCAGAGAGTTTAAGAGATTGAGAGAATATGTCGCAAAGGAAAGTGGAAGAAATGTGTTTAGTGTTTATTAATACCTTAGAGTTAATTTGGTCACCTCCGGAGCTGGAGGACACCTTCAGTTGATCTATAGCCTTAAGTACTCCAGCGCGGTCAATTAAGATAGGATTCATAAGAGGGTGAAAGGATTGGCACGAGTCGGGAATATTTAGTAAGTCCTCGTTAGTAAAGATGGAGCAGAAGAAATTGTTAATAGCAAGAGCGCCGTGTTTATCTGAAAGCGGAAGTCCGTCGTCGTCTACAAATTGCAAAGGAAGTGATAGTGCCGGATTGATTATTTTCCAAAACTTCTTTGGTTTAGTGGTTAGTATGTTGGGCAGGTCGATACTATAAAATTTGGTTTTGGCTTGATTTATGGCGGATTTATAAGCCCTTGCGCATTCGTGATAGGCGTCCCAAGAAGCAGTAGTGTTGACAGCCTTAGTCCGCTTATAGAGTCTTTTTTTCCTATTGGATTGACTATGAATTGTTTTATTGTACCAAGGGTTAGTGTTATCAGATATTATACGGGTAAGTGGAATAAAACGTTCGATTAGGTAGATCACTTTATCTTTAAAGAGAGTCCAGTTTTCATTAACCGTTCTTTCCCAGAAGTTAACTGAGAAGGTATGATAAAAATCTTCGAGGTTCGAGTTGATAGATGCGTAATCAGCTTTCGCGTAATTGCGAATGAATTTGCAGTAATGTGATCTACGAGGAGCAGAGAGAGAGAGTGTTAAATCGATGACGAGATGGTCACTTATGCCCGGTAAGTACGTGATGTTACTGAAGAGTGAGGGATCTTGGCTTAAGCATAAGTCGAGTATATTGCTGCAGTGATTAGTAATTCTAGTAGGCTGAGTGATAACATTTGAAAAGTTGAAATCTAAACAAAAGTCTATAAATTCTTGAGAAAATGCGCAACTAGAAGAGAGGGCAGACCGAAGAAAACGGCGCACCTCCGAAGAAAACGGCGCACCTCCGAAGAAAACGGCGCATCCCCGAAGAAAACGGCGCACCTGCGCATGCCCGCCGCCAGCCTTATCTGCATAGTTCAGGACCTTGTGGAGGATTACGGAGCGCTATCCGGGTGCTTAGCGGGCTGCGGAAACGGTTTACTACAATTCCCCAATGTGTGCACCAAATGAGAGGGTGGGTGAATAGACTAATACGGCTGGTTCATTTGAATCAGGCGTTGGCTTGCGCCACCTGGCCAGTGTTCTGCGGCGAACGGGCGGCCCTGGTGGGTTGCGCCCGTCCGGCTCCCGTTCTCCACTTTTTTTCTTGTGTCCATTTTTATACACTTTTTTTTCATACATAAAGACTCGGAAGCAGGTTTTTCCGCGTGATTTTTATTGTTTTTTTATTTTTATGAACATCGTAACATAAAAATGGTTGCACTGAATTATTTACATACCAGAGGGTACAGCAAATTAACACAAACATGCAAATTATTACACTGACTTATTTAGCATAAATTATTTACACACCACACGACACAGCAAGGCAGAAAAGAAAACTAGCCATGTGGTCCGTATAAATCCAGACCCTTGAAAATAAATCGTTAAAAAAACACTAAGGGGGTTAATTGGACAGTGCATTTCTTTGTAAATATTATAACGCCCAACTGAATTAAAAGTTACATGCAAGGACGAAATTTTCTGTTGGCTAAAAGGCAGCTATGTTTTTTTTCCTGCTGTTGAAAAAAATAATCATTCTTCTCAACCATGTCTGATCAACAACAGAAGAAAAAAAATAGAAAGGAAGAAAAGCTGAAATCAGTCTTATCTCATGCTCTAGTCCTGCTCAGCCAAATTTCAAAAGTGTAAAAGGTAAAGTTAAGGCACGGCGTTGTTCTTCAAGCGCGTCTTGTTTATAAATGCGTCCGCCGACATGAGTTAATGCGTCCGCCGATAAGTTCAACAGAGGTAGTGCTTTCTTGTTCTCTTGTGATCATTTGGCAAATTGGCGTACGATGTCCATCTCTCGTACCTTAAATAATAGTAATCACATATATACTAAGAACTTATATTCACCAGACTTCGCTGTAGCGAACTAAAGAACTTCCGAACCGAAACCATATCTGTGGTCTGTTGGGAACAACATCAGATAAACATTTGGCGTCTTATTAGAATTACCGCACCATCTCGCAGCGCAGTACCTTCCAGGCATTATTCACACTTCGCCTGTGACCAGACGCGCCACCTCGATTTTCTTCGCAAAAACCAAAACTAGCGGGCCGGCACTGCCGACCCGTCACAGCCGTCACCGACGTCACTGCACAACCAGAAGAACTCCGGCGACTCCGGGGTATCCGAAACCGACGAGACAATGACCGTTGCTCCCGTCATGCATTACCCTCGCTTCACACTACGGAAAGGCGACAAAACGCCACGTTATGTGGCGGCCGCTTTGTAGGGGTAGTAACATACGCACGACGGTGCCTGCCTCTACGGTATTCCTCCGAACGCCGGTAGCTGCGTTCGCCCGGCCCTGCCGCCAGAGGCTTCCTTTTTCCGCTGCGCTGGCGGCGCTAGAGTAACTGTATAGGTTCCGCTTGCGGAAGCAGAGTACCGCAATGGTGCCATTCTGGAGCCAAGCACTGCGGGAAGCCATGGTCGGTTTTTGCAGGGGCACGACGGCGCAGACGCGAGGCGGCGTGCGGTGGCGTGCTGCGGTGCGCTGCGGAAGAAAAATAGTGCGGCATGCGGCGACGAGCCGCGCATGCGCCGTGACCGTTGTCCCGTCGTTTCCTGTTTCCCTCTGGATTGCAAAAAGCACACTCCCTGTAGTCCTCCCTGCTTTCAAACGGGAGCTCGCCGACTAGCCGAGATGGCCGGAATCCGGATGTGCCGGTCGCTTATCGGTACCGCGTATCACTCCACGAGAGCCCCAGACGCGAGCAACGCGTTCGTCGACCGTGTTGTCTGCTTCACATACCTTGAAAACGGATGTGCCAAAACATCGCTTGCGTCATAAAAAAACGGGATTGTACTGTAACCAGTTGATACACATAACGTTCAATGACTTAGGAAGTTTTCGGTTCGTTCGATTTTGGTCTGGGATCTATATTGTGCGAACGCAAAGCGGAAAATATGTTCCCCCGAAACGCGGCGCTCTGTAAGGCCGCTTCCCCGCACGAAGATCGGATCCAGTTCTACTCACGTGACCACACCTCCGCCAATACGGAGATGGCGGCGAAAGGAAAAGGAACGCGATACTCTGGCTCTGCAAGTAGTGCCACTGCCTATACAGTTACTCTAGGCGGCGCGTGCTCGCAGCGCCATCGGGTGGCGCTCCTTGAAACTGACGCGCGGCGGCCAACGGGAGCCTCGTTCCTTGAAACTATGACGCGCGCACCAATGGGAGCCTTTCCATAAGATTTCGGCTTCACTGATCTCCACTAGGAAAGGGGAATTTAGCTGCCGTTTAGCGCGACTTTTGGCGCGGCTTTAAAGCTGGGAGCCTTCAGATCGCAGCTTCACTTCACTCCATTGGGAGAGGGGAGTTTAGCTGCCGTTTGGCGCGGCTTCAAAGCTGATGACGTCGGCTCGGTCCATGGGACAGTTAATGCTTTCGCATTAAAAACACAATAATTTTAGCATTTCTCTAAAACTAGTTAATGTAGCTTTTCCTTGTTAAATCTGCCAATATTGTAGCTCGGTGTCACCGCTTAGCGGCAGAAAAAGCCTTCGCGTGCCGCTGGGGCGGTCGATCTGAAAAATATGTGTATCCGTGGAGGCCCAAGCGTGTTCTAACTTGTGGTGATTTGAGACCTACTCGAGATAACGTTGTTTGTTTCCCAGGTGCACAAGAGAATGTTCGTGCTACGCTTTTGGTGTAAAATGCGTGACAAAAATTTTGCGCCGTTGATTAGCATCAAATTTTGTACAGAGATTGGTAACAATTCCAGTGAAATGTTAATTCTGTTAATAATGACTTTGGTTAACATGCTATGAATAAGTTAAGTATTTTTGAGTGTCACAAACGGTTCAAGAAAGGTTAGAACCATGCGCACAATGACGGACGAAATGCGCGGAGTGAATTTCATGCCTACAGCTCAACACCACGCCTGTGTGTTTGTTTTGATTTTAACGAGATACTCCACTAATTGTTTTACAAAAGCATAAATTATCACTCAACATGGTTATATGGAAAGGTCAAAAAAATTGGGGTTCGTCGCGACGAGAAATCATTCTATACTAGCAAGTGTAGTTCGCCGTCATAAGCCGATCTGCTCATAATTTGTGACGAGTTCAAGGTCTCGACATGTAGTTATAAACGAGCAATATTAGTCCTTAGTGCCTTAGTTAGCCAACCAGCATCTGTGGCTCTACTCGAATTTCCCGAAAACACAAATAATTGAATGCATTACTGCTATCCAGCAGAACACAACAAGGTAACTTTGAGGTATTCCGGAAGACGAATCACGAGGTTGTTTGTGGCAAGGGCACCCTTCTCTCATGAATTGATTAGCTTTAAAAGGGCAGTACTTAGAAGGCCGAACTACTAATGTATAGATAAGCAAAGTTTGCGTTCACAGGGCCGTTCCAGAGATAACATTTTCACCACTTGTGTATAGCCAAAGTGAACAGTTGATAGAAAACTAATGTATAAAGAGCAAACAATTTATTGTTTATCTCGACATATTTATTGCATTACTCGGATTCAGACAGATTCAACGTCTCAGCGACTTCAGGTAACAATTTTCTTCAGCGGACGAGTTTCTGAAAATAAAAATGAACAACCACAATAAAACACCCGTAAGTATCCGCTAACATAGCAAAGCCTTAAATGTAGCACAAATGAGGTTGTTCTCGTTTTTCATTGCATTCGAGGTTAAGTTTAACTGATAATGCACTTACACTTCTTATTTTGGAGAAGGGTGGCGTAGTCACCATAGGTGCCGAGGCCGTAGCCGTAGCCTCAGTGCCGTAGCTTCCCAGGCCGTAACCATATCCATAGTGACCAACACCTTAGCCGAGGGATCCAACGCCGTATCCATAGGCTGGACCAGCGATGTGCGAAATAGGTGACAGCTGGAGCAGCGTGGTAGGTCTGGTAGGTGGCCACAGCTGGGGCATGAGCCACAGTGGTGACAGCGGGTGCATGGTAGGTCTCGTAGTTGTAGCCACAACTGGGGCATGGGCGACGGTTGCGACTGCTGGGGCATGGTAGGCCTGGTAGTTGGCCACAGCTGGAGCAGCGTGGACAGTGGCAACAGGAGCAGCCTGGTAGGTGGTGACCTTTGTAACCTTGGTGACAGCTGGGGCAATGGCGTAAGTGGCGACAGGAGCAGCGGCGTAGGTAGCAACAGCTGGAGCAACGGCGTAGGTAGCAACTGGAGCAGCGTGGTAGGTGGTGACAGCTGGAGCAGCGGCGTAGGTGGGAACTGGGGCAGCGGCCCAAGTTCCCACCTACCGCAGGCGCTAGGTGGCAGGCACCTACGCGCCTGCCACCTAGCGATGGCAGGGGCGGCGTGGTCGGTGGAAACGGTACGACTCATGGCGGGAGCAGCAACAGTGCAACCGGTCAGACCAGAGTAGCCAAAGCCGTTACCAAAACCGACGGCGTGGCCATGGTCCGAGGCCGTGACCGTAGCCGAGAGAGCCGTAACCCAGTCCGGAGTGGCCGAGGCCGGAGAGGCCAACGCCGTAGAAGCCGCCTGAAAGGCCGACGACGGAGAGGCCGACGCCGTGACTAAGATCGCTATGGAGGAAACCAGCGAAAGCGCAGTTGGTCTCCTTAATTTTGCTGTTGTAAGATATTAAGATAATATTTTAATATCTTACATCCATCTTACACACACACACATCTCACATACAAAGATAATATAAGATATTAACCAAACATGATTCCTTATTACAACACCTGGAGCCGTATTTCTTGTATAGAAATGGAAGCCCATACTAGTAACGCCCTTCTGCGGTTAGGAAATCAGGAAATGTAAAGATGAAATCTTAATAAGGTAAGTTTCAGGGGAATAAATTCCTCGTATATCTGGAAATGATTAAGTCATTGGGCTTGTCGAAGGATTCTTCATTATTTAGAGCTCCTAACTACACGCCAGGTTTCTTTCTAACCGAGGAACGTCATTGATTTTCAGGTTTGCTGATCTTGGTATCTCTCAAATTGGTATCAGGTTTTCTTCTATAAGCGCGTTATTGCCTATACACTTCTTGTGAGCTTTCATGATCAAGGGGATGCCTTCTCGGAAAGTTAAATATATCAATATTTACATGAATACTAAAATGTAAAATGAGATATGCGTAAAAAACAGATAAATATTGCAGTTAAAATCAATAATTTTGGTAAACAATAATAACGCGATTGGACCTTAGAGAGATTGATATATTTTTTTGTTTTGAAGGCCCCATGCTGGCAGTCGCTTAAAAACATACCTACCGAGGAACGCCATTCCTCTTGTGAAATATCTGTCGACCTCATTACGTCATCAGCCTCAGAACGGGCAAGGCTGTAATTATTCTTAGATGTGTCACTTGGTGGTGTCAACGCGGTTACAACCTATTGCCTCTTGAGATACTCAAAGAGCCGCATTTGTGCGATTCTTCGGCTTCGTTGTCGCCGGCGAGGCGGATCCTCGGCCCGCCCCTAGCGGCAAACATGCTGAAGCTCGAATAGTGCACGCCGCAAAGCGGTAGACGTATGCTTCTTACGTTCCCGCGCCTGACGCTTTGCGGTGTCATCGTTCTGAGACGCTGCAATACGTGCTGGCGGCGACGTTTACGCGAGCTGGGCGGCGCTGTGTATAGTGATGACACCTGTGAGAAAGGCTCATGAATTGTCCTCTAAGTGCTACCGGTCCATTCCCCGTCATCCCGGCGTGTTGGTACGTCACAGCTACATCCTCGTTGAACTTTCAACTCAGCACAGTACTAGTTTGTTTCCAATCAGCAGCTAACTGCAATTTGATGTCTTTAATGCAAGCTCGACTACGCTGCCTAGCCTACTGCCAGTTGATGCATTCAGGTTTAGGTTTATTGTGCGTCGATCAAAGGTAAATACATTAGAAATATTACAGAAGGAGGTCCCAGAGTCAGAGACTGGAAAGGGACCTCCTGTTAATGGTAGCAATAATAATAAAACAAATTTACAGCAGTCAGAATAGAAAATAAGTTATGACATGAATAGGTGAAACACAGAACTAATTGCAGTGATATAAAATGAACAAAATAACAGTAAGTTAAACACTCATAATAATTATCAACTTATAAATAAAATAACACTGAATAAACAGAGCAAGGTTATAACAGTTGGAATCGCAAATCAATTTTGAGAATAAGTGAAATGCAGTACTAATTACAATAATATGAGAGACAAAAACGGCAATTATCAAAAAGAGAGATACACAATGACGTCATGACAGCAATGTATGACTGAAAGGACTGAAGAAATATGCGAAGTTTCTGCTTAAACACGTGAATTGATGGTGATTGCTTGATGGCTAAAGGTAATGAATTCCACACAGCCGCGGCTGAGAAGTTGGTGGTAAATTTACCATAGTTAGTCCTAGGCTTAGGCAATAACAAGTTACGATGAAATGCGAATCGAGTTATCTTATGCTGTGGAAACTGATTATCGTTAAGAAGTGTTAGAGCGAGGTTTGCCGTTCACGAAATTATACACAAGTAACCCGAGGGTATGTTTATTTAAATTGCAAACAGATAAAATATTAAATGCACGGAAAAACCAAGAAATATCAGATGAAAAGTGACTAAAGGTGATGATACGAAATGCTTGATTTTGGACGTGCTGCAATGGGGACAAATGTGTGCGATAAGTATTTCCCCACGAAGATATGCAGTAGTTAAGATGACTATGTATAAATGCGTAGTAGAAGGAAATGAGCGTATCGATGTGGAAAAAGGCGCGTACTTTGATTAATGCTCTTATGCCGAATGCTGCTTTTCTAGTTATGGAGTTAATATGCCTGTGGAATTTTAAATGAGTGTCTAATTCAACCCCAAGAAATACAACGTGGCTTGCAGCCGTCAATACATTAGAGTTTAAGTGAACCGATGGAAGCCCTGGAACGATTTTGTTGGTTGATGTGAAAATGACAAAAGTAGATTTAGAAGCGTTAATGTTCAGTATATTACGCCGACACCAGTTAGCAACATTGGCCGCGTCAGCGTTAATTTTGAATAACAATGAGTCAAGGCTGTTATCGGAAGTAAATATGGTAGTATCGTCAGCGTATAGTAAACAGTCAGAAAAATTAATGCACTGAGGAAGGTCGTTAATATATATTAGGAACAACAGAGGTCCAAGAATGGAGCCCTGGGGGACGCCAATATTAGTAGTTCTAAAGTAGGAATAGGGTGAACTTTCGATCAGATTGAAGTGTTGAAACCATCTGGTGCGGCCCATTTGCAGCTCGAACCTAATAGTTCAAAAGATAAATATAGACTAATAGCTTCAAAAAAAAAAAAAGATCCTAGCTTAAAGTTTTTTGCGGTATGCAATCACTATCTTATACGCCACATCGCAAAATGTCATCTGTCAAAAACTTTTATTTTTCGGGCTATATTTGTATCTTTGGCTTACAGTGGCTTCGTAAACCTTCGCATGAAATCTGAAGCTCAAGCTGTATTAGCAGGAAAAAAATTATGGTTCTGATTTTGCCAGAAATTATCAAATACCAAAAGTCAAAGGATTTCATTTTTATTTTTACTGGCACATAGAGGACGCTCAGAAATCGACATCGAATTGCAGTTTCGTTTAAACTATTTTGGTACATAGACCGAGAGGTGCCTCCCTCCCTATATTATTTAAATATGAGAATGAGTGGAATAAAGTACAAAAAAAAAGAGACACAATGGCAATTTTTTAGTACACGTACAAGCATCTACATAGACTCTTTAAGAAAATAATTCGTAATGGAGTGCAACTGCATGAACGTTCCATTATACGAACATTAGCATGACTCCAAAGACGAGACGCTCTCCACAAATAGGCCTGACTAGAGATTATTGGGATGAAAGCTGACTATGAATTGCATCTCATTTTTCAGTTTCTATTCATCATCCTTTGTCTGCATTCCTTACCTGCTGCATTAAAATGTATTTTTGTCAAAAAAAAATAAAAAAAAGTAAGCTAGTGCAAATTACTATCCACACACTGAGAAATTCAACGATAGGTTTGACATACGTCTGCTGTAATCGAACAAATGGAACGCGTATCTCTTCTTTGCTCCATGAACCTTGTTATACTTTTCTGAATATATATATATATATATATATATATATATATATATATATATATATATATATATATATATATTCCCACGACATGCACCAATGGTAAGAAGGGAAAAGCATTCAATTTGCTACTTTCATGGCATATGCTAGTTGAATCTCAAGATATAAAGTGATATCCCCTATTTCTTAATGTAATTCCATCGCAAAGGTTAAGCGCGCAGATTTTTGCCGCTTGAAAGCAGGAACAATGCACTTACTCCGGTCATAGTGAAGGATGAGAGCCTACACAGGTCCGACTGCTGAACAGAATGAGTCATGAAGTTCCTTTTATATAATTTTTCCCTGGCAGGTCGAGAGCACTTGCCTCAGTTTGCAGTAAGCTAAATAAAGAAATAAAAATGACGAAAGAATGTTCGCACCGTGGATAACAATGAGGCTAAACTAGGCTTTAAAATGTACTCACGGCTAGTTCATGCGTGTCTAAAACTAGTAGTGAAAAGATAACGTAACACTCACTACGATAAACTGCTTTCAGAAGAAATCGTTGATTCCGGAAGTCGCTTCTTAAACCTAGTATGAGGAAAATTAAGTATTACCCCTTGAATGTGCATTTTGTTCCCATCGAAAATGGAGATCACAGTCTATAAAAATTCGTGTATAAAAAGTCGGCGGAGAATTGAGGTGCGAGTGTTTCAGGAAAAAAATTCTACAGGAGAATTTTTATATTTTGTGTGCGTTCCCAACAAAAAAAAAACTTAAAGGCCGACATTATCTTTGAGTTTTTCGCTTCGCCGCCCTTCCTAATTTTCTACATCCCTCTCAGTCTTTAACATGACTCAACACGGCTCGCCTAGCAGTTTAGTGGAGGAGTGTGCCGAGAGGATTGTCTTCCTTGAGAAAAAAAAACAGAGGTAGAGTGATGAGGCGAAAATAACTGAAGAAACTAAACGTTTAATGGGGCGAACTTGTGCCCAAAAATAAATAAAAGGGACAGAGGAAAGCAGAGCGTCGCGGGCGTCGAAGTCGGCGTGTCAGCAGAGTCGAACGCTGGAGCGAAACTGACTTTGGCTCGCCACGCGAAGCCCTTATGTACACGCGTGGGCTTCTGGAATAATCGGCGTAGAAGGTTCGACGCGTAGAACATTCGGGCCTAGAATAAACAACAATGTTCTCGAATTCACCAGAACATTAAACTGAAAGTATAAATAAAATACGCGGAACTCCCAGGAATCGAACCCTGGGCCTCCGCACGAAAGTCAAGCGCGGTAACCACTCGGCCACGCACGCGCATGCTCACCGACGCGTGGCATTACTCCCCCTTTTAAAAAGGCATCGTCTCGATGCCACGTGGAAGGCAACAAAACAGAGCAAGACAAACAAAAGAATGGGAAAATACTGAGGCTGGCAAAACAATCCTATCGAGCGTTGCACGAGATCACAGTTCACAGTCTTATCGTGCGTAATACGGCTTGAGGCGCACGACGTGGACGACTTCCGGTCGTGGAGGGCGGCGTGATGAAGTCCGTGTTCCGTCGGGCATCACCTCGTAGTTCAGGTCCCCGAGTCGGCGAAGCACTTTGTAGGGTCCGAAGTAGCGCTTCAGGAGTTTCTCGCTTAGACCGCGTCGTCGTATCGGGGTCCAAACCCACACACGGTCTCCGGGCTTGAAGCGAACGTCGATTCGGCGAAGGTTGTACCGGGTAGCGTCGACACGTTGTTGATCTTGAATTCGGAGTCGGGCGAGCTGGCGAACTTCTTCGGCTCGTTGAGCAACCACCTGGGCGTCGGGTATCCCATCGTCAGCTGGTTCGTGGGGTAGCATTGCGTCGAGCATGGTCGACACTTTTCTGCCATGCACCAGCTGAAACGGTGTTACTCCTGTAGTCTCTTGCACCGCCGTGTTGTAAGCAAATGTGACGTAGGGTAACACCTCGTCCCAAGTCTTGTGCTCTACGTCGACATACATTGAGATCATGTCGGCGATGGTTTTGTTTAGCCGTTCTGTTAGTCCATTTGTCTGCGGATGGTACGCAGTGGTTCGACGGTGGCCGGTGCCACTGAGACGAAGGATCTCCTGCGTCAGCTGGGCCATGAACGATGATCCACGGTCGGTAATGAGGACTTCGGGGGCGCCGTGCCGGAGGACAATGGACTCGATGAAAAACTTGGCGACTTCAACAGCCGTACCTGATGGAAGGGCTTTCGTCTCGGCGTACCGTGTCAGATAATCTGTGGCGACGATTATCCAGCGGTTTCCCGATGTTGACGGCGGGAAAGGGCCAAGTAAATCCATTCCGATCTGCTGGAACGGCGTAGACGGGGGAGCAATCGGATGCAGAAGTCCTGACGGCTTCGTCGGCGGTTTCTTGCGTCGCTGACACTCGTGGCATGATCGGGTGTAGAGGTGAACGGTCTTTGGTAGCCTTGGCCAGTAGTATTTTTCTCGAATCCTGGCGAGTGTCCTGCTGTAGCCAAGGTGCCCAGCCGTTGGGTCGTCGTGACAGGCTTGGAAGATCTCCTCTCTAAGGTCGGCAGGGATTACCAGCAGCCATGGCGAGCTGTTGTCGCCGAAGTTCTCCTTGTAAAGCACATCTTTTCGGAGGACGAAGGTCGGCAGGGCTCTCAAGAAGACACGGGGATAGTACCCCCTCGTCCTTCGAGGTGCTCGATTAGGGCGCGCAACTCAGGATCGTCTCTTTGACGTCGCGCCATGTCGTCGGTGTTCACCGCGCCTAGGAAGCACTCGTCGTCATCGTCGTCGCGGCTTCCGGGGGATGTATCGACAGGGGCTCTGGACAAGCAATCGGCGTCGCTGTGCTTGCGGCCTGACTTGTAGACCACAGTCATGTTGAACTCCTGCAGTCGGAGGCTCCATCGAGCGAGACGTCCTGAAGGGTCCTTTAGGTTCGCAAGCCAGCAGAGCGAGTGGTGGTCCGTGACAACGCGGAAAGGACTCCCGTATAAGTACGGGCGAAACTTCGTGATGGCCCAGACGACCGCAAGACATTCTTTTTCAGTCGTGGAGTAATTTCTCTCCGCTCTGGACAGTGTCCGACTTGCGTAGGCGATGACTCGCTCGGTGCCTTCTTGCACTTGAACCAGTACCGCGCCAAGCCCTTCGTTACTTGCGTCCGTATGAATCTCGGTTTCCGCGTCTTGATCGAAGTGTCCAAGAACAGGAGGAGTCTGGAGTCGTTGCTTCAGCTCGTCGAATGCGTGCTGCTGCTCCTCGGCCCATTCGAACTTCTCGGCGTCCTTCGTAAGTTTTGTGAGCGGTGCGGAAATCCTTGCGAAATCGCGGACGAAGCGTCGATAGTAGGCACAAAGTCCAAGGAATCTTCGCACGGCCTTCTTGTCCGAAGGCGCTGGAAATGCCGCAACGGCGCGAGTCTTCTCGGGGTCTGGGCGCACGCCGTCATTACTAACCACGTGGCCTAGGAACTTCAGTTCGTCATAGGCGAACCGGCACTTGGACGGCTTAAGGGTGAGTCGTGCGGTCTGTATGGCTTGGAGGACAGCTCGGAGTCGTCGCAAGTGCTCGTCGAAGTCACTTGAAAATACAACGACGTCGTCAAGGTAGACAAGACAGCTCTGCCACTTCAGTCCTGCCAGTACGGTGTCCATGACACGCTGGAAAGTTGCTGGCGCCGTGCATAGTCCGAAGGGCATCACCTTGAACTCGTACAGTCCATCCGGCGTGACGAAAGCTGTCTTCTCTCGGTCCCGTTCGTCGACTTCGATCTGCCAGTAACCGCTCTTCAGATCCATCGATGAAAAGTACCGGGAGTGGCGCAGCCGGTCTAGCGTGTCATCGATGCGGGGGAGTGGATAGACGTCTTTCTTCGTTACCGCGTTCAGCTGTCGGTAGTCCACGCAGAACCTAAGCGTTCCGTCCTTCTTCTTGACAAGCACGACTGGAGAGGCCCATGGACTGCTTGAAGGCTGGATGATGTCATCGTTCAGCATTTCTTGCACTTGCTCTTGAATGACCTCCCTTTCTTTTACGGAGACTCTGTACGGCGATCGGTGCACAGGGAGCGCGTCGTCCTCGGTAACGATCCGATGCTTCGCAACGGCGGTTTGGCGCACCTTCGATGACTTCGCGAAGCAGTCGCTGTATTCGGCGAGGAGGTCAATCAGCTGTCGTCGTTTCGGGCCTGGAAGCTTCGGGTCGATGTCGAGCTGCGCTGGCGGCGCAATGTCTTGCTGCGGTGGCGATGATTCGTCAGCGATCGCGGCGATTTCGGCGGAGTTTCGAAGTTCCTCGACGTGGCCCACAGCGGCACCTTTCGTGAGGTGTTGCGTTTCTTGTCGGAAGTTCGTCACGAGGACCACGGTGCGCCCATCCTGAAGTTCAGCCACTCCTCTTGCAACGCCGATTCCTCTCCCCAGGAGCAATTGAAGGTTGCCTTCCAGGACAACTTCGCCGCAGGTAGCTGTATCGGTCACGACGGGTACGACAACACTTGATCGCGGCGGCAGGTTCACGTGGTCGGCGGCGACTCGGACGGCGGCTGGCGCTGTTTGGGGTTCCTCTGCAGGTGGAACAGGCTTCCGCAGCGTCAATCTGTTCTCTCCCAGGTCGATGACGGCGCCGTATTCACACAGAAAGTCCATGCCGAGAATGACATCTCTAGAACAGTCTTGTAAAACGACGAATTTCACAGGGCACGTTTCGCCGTGAATTTCGACGCGAGCAGTGCAACTTCCGACAGGCGTGATAAGGTGTCCTCCGGCGGTTCGAATTTGTGGTCCTCCCCATGGCGTCGTAACTTTTCGCAGGCGGCGAGAGAGCCTCCCACTCATGACTGAGTAGTCTGCTCCGGTGTCCACGAGTGCCGATGCGTCGTGGCCGTCGATAATGACGTTTAGGTTGTTGGACACCGATGCAGGCGCGTCAATGTGATGCGAAGCGTCGGGAGAGTGGGAGCGCTCCGTCGTTCTTGGAGGCTCTTTGCTTCGGTCGACTTCGGCAACGCCACCTCCAGGCGTTGCCGCACTTAGTTTTCCCGGCGACGCAGGGGAGACAGGCTCTCTCGGCGGGGTCGTGGCGCTGGCGACGCTGAACGTCTGGGCGACGGTGAGCGGGACTCACGGTGGAAAGGCGGCGTTGAAGATGGCGAACGTCGGAGGTACTCCTCGATGTCACGAGGGCGTTCGTCGTACATTGGGCGCGGGTCGTTCGGGTGGAACCCGCGCAGCCCCAGTCGTCTGTAGGGGCATCGACGGTAAATGTGGCCGGCTTCCCCGCAATGGTAGCACAAGGGGCGTCGATCGGCCGTCCTCCAAACGTCGGTCTTTCTTGGTGCAGCTTGTTCTGGGCGGACGTGCGCCCGATCTTCCTGGCGTCGGGAATACTGCAGCGCTGGAGGTTCACGTCGGGGAGTCAGCACGTACGGACGCGGGGTTGGTGGTGCTCGTCGGACCACTGCGGCGTAGCTTACAGCGGGCTCCTCCGGTGCTGCTACAGTGGCAGGAGCCTCTGGTTGGATTGCCCGCTGAACTTCTTCGCGGACAGCTTCGGCTATTGACAGCGAAGCAGGTTGGTTGGCAGCAGGCAGGAGCTTCCTGAGCTCTTCTCGGACGACGTCGCGAATTATTTCGCGAATTTCAGTCAGGCTGGAGCCGTGGTTGAATCCCGATGGCAAGGGGCAGCTACGCCGGGATGCCGCTGGTAGTGGGTTGCCCTTGCAAGTACGGCACGCTCCATGTTCGTCGCCTCGGTGACGAATTCTTGAACGGTCGTCGGTGGGTTGCGTACGAGTCCACCGAAGATGTCGTCCTTCACGCCGCGCATCAGAATGCGCAGCTTCTTTTCCTCGGTGGCCTGAGGGTCGGCGCGGGAGCTTAGGCGCAGGACGTCTTCTACGAAACTAGTGACGCTCTCATTGGGGCCCTGGGTCCTGGACTGCAGCAAATCTTCGGCCCTCTCTCTTCGATGTTGATTGGCGAACGTTCGCGTCAGCTCGTTCTTGCAAAGCTCCCATGAAGTCAAAGAAGCTTCGTGGTTTTCGAACCAGTGCCTTGCAGTTCCCTCAAGCGAGAAATAGAGGTTCTGCAGGCGCTGTTCGTCACTCCACCCGTTGTGGCGAGCCACGCGCTCGTACTGGTTGATCCAGTCTTCGACGTCCTCGTAGATCTCGCCGAGGAAAGGAGTAGGCGTCCGCGGAGCGACGGGCAGGACGACGACGGGCGGGGTGGTCATCGTTGGGATCTTCTTCTTCGGCTTCTGCAGCAAGGGTCCGGATGTCGGGAGTTGGACTTCGGTACGGCGGCTTGCTTGGGCGTCGGCGTCTTCTGCGTAGGGTACCCTTCCGGGCCTGAGCACCTCACTTGGCGGGGATGTCTTCGGAGGGGTACGGTCCACGGGCATAGAATGCGGTACCCCGCACCTCCACCAAAATGTCACGAATGACAAGTGATGAGGCGAAAATAACTGAAGAAACTAAACGTTTAATGGGGCGAACTTGTGCCCAAAAATAAATAAAAGGGACAGAAGGAAAGCAGAGCGTCGCGGGCGTCGAAGTCGGCGTGTCAGCAGAGTCGAACGCTGGAGCGAAAACTGACTTTGGCTCGCCACGCGAAGCCCCTTATGTACACGCGTGGGCTTCTGGAATAATCGGCGTAGAAGGTTCGACGCGTAGAACATTCGGGCCTAGAATAAACAACAATGTTCTCGAATTCACCAGAACATTAAACTGAAAGTATAAATAAAATACGCGGAACTCCCAGGAATCGAACCCTGGGCCTCCGCACGAAAGTCAAGCGCGGTAACCACTCGGCCACGCACGCGC